>BOSO01021355.1:0-15597 GCA_018403395.1 Gorsachius goisagi | reverse complement strand
GGAGAAAGGTTGCCAGTGAAGACTGAGGCAAAAAAGTAGATCAACATAGTTGTCTTCAGAGAAGTTATGTTTTTATAATGACACAGATATAGTGGGTCTGTAGGACCCATGTTCAGAAGACATGAGGAATAAAGTTGGTTTGAAGACTGGACAAATTTAAGACAGAACATTAATGTTAGTCTAAAACCGGTTCTAATAATTTATTTTAATGGGCATTAGGTACTTGCATTATAAAGTGTTTCAAAGAACTATAAAGTATTAAATAATCAATAGAAGTTCTTGGAATCAAGGGATCTCAAAACTCAAACCCGCGAGGAGATTTAATTTATTTTATAGGACAAACCTTCTATTGTCTTTTTGAACTATTGCAATTTAATTGTATATTTAATTCTTTTATATGTATTTATTATTCTAGGGCTAGGAAACTGGATAGGTAGTTGCATTTAATATTATGAAAAGATGAGTAATATTAATAGTAAGGAAAAAACCTGAGTGAGATTTGCTTTCATTTTCTGCTTTGGTGAATTTATTCTTTGTGCTCTATTTTCTTGGGTTCTTCAGCATGCCATGCTCAAAAACAAATGCTCACCAGAAATGTAACAGAAGTCATAAACATCTGAATCGGATATTTTTGGGTCTTCTTCTAGGTCTTCACATCTGTGATTACGCATTAGGGCAAGCATCTTATGCGGGTGTTAACAGAGTCTGTAATGGATCTTGAGCTTGACTCCAGAATGAAGATTTGCTGTTCATTTCATTTAATGGAGGCTACAGTCTCCTTTAGAAATAATCTGACTGTAACTTCATTGTACCATGGAGTGGCAAAAAGCTCAACAAACCAGGATGCTTAATACAGCGACCTTATTGAGTCCTTGGGAAGTGAACTGGAATATCTGTTCCACTGAATGGCCAAAAGCACATGTACCATGATTTTGCAAATGCAAAGAATCCAGACAAAGGCACATACTACTGTAGAGCATGATATTCTGCATAGAATGAGGAGCTAACTTTTGCAGTGCCAGCATTTTCCAGTTCATCAGGTGAATTTACCAGCAGCTGAATACAGTTCAGCAAGTGCGTGTAATGAAAGCTTGGGCTTCTAGGTTGGAGATTTGCTTAATGTGTGTTTTCAGGAGGTTGTGTGTTTGGAAGAAGAAGAATGTTAAAGAGTATGCCTTTAAGCCTAGGAGTAGAAGTTGTCATAAAATCAAATGATATAATAAACACAGCACAAGACCTTAATGAAAAGAGAGAAATGTCTGCACACTTTTTTGCATTGATACATGTTGTTTAATGTAGTCTTTCAGGTTCTGCAGTGCTGAAGTACTGAAAAGATCGAGACTTGTAAAATTATCACATTCCTTTAAAAAAAAAGGCATACTCCTTTCCTAGCTTTTGTGACCAGCATTGATCCTAGATCACATACAGCACAGAGATTCATTGTGGAAAGAATTCTGCTCTGTTTCTTAGTGGGTTTTTTTCACCCCTTTTCTCTCTCCAGTGTATCGGAGGGGGATCTGTCAAGTGGGCAGTACTGCATTCCCAGCCACAGTCTCAGGTCCACCATAAATAATGTACGACTCTGGCTCCTGTTGGCATATACCCTGACTCCTAGGGCATCACAGTTTAATTCCAACCTCTCATTACTCAAGTGTATGGCAAATCTGTCTTTTTCCTTGCTTAATCATCTTTTTCCTTGCCTTCTCACTACATACACTGCTATGGCCTTTTTGTGCTTCTGCACTGATTCTCTGCTCACTTCTTAACAGTGCTACCAAAAGAAAGACTGCCTTTTTATGCTGCACCCTTGGCTATAGTGCCTTTTCTACGTATGTTGCTATGTTTATTTCCATCAGTTACCATGGGGAGGAGGCAGAAAGGGAACCTCAGAAGAAGAAAGTGTCTTTTGGAATATGCCTTGCCAGCAACAAGAGCAGTCAGCAAGGAAGACTTCATATCATTCCTACATTATTTACTAGGAGGATCCCTTTTGAAAGTAATTGATTATTACCAATGTTTTAACAGCTCTTGTAGAAACATTCTTCGGTGTAGAAGGCACATTTAAGATAACTATATGCCATCTTTGTGTATAAAGACATTGTTCTCAGTAATTTCCATTGTGTCAGCTGTAAGTAGGTGACAAAGTAAGCTGAGCATATATACCTTCAGTAGTCTTTCATGGAGACTTCATTATGAATCAAAATCAGACCCCTTTTTGTCCATATTGAGATGATGCAATGATTGTGGAAAAAAAGGGGAGCTATTTTTTCCCATTTTCTTTAGTATTCTAAAGACCTACAAAGTAAGCTCCAGTGCCAAGACTGGGTGTAGAGGAAACTCTTTTTCCTACCTAGCAGGACTGGATAGTAACTTGTCTATGGTTATGGACTACGGTCTTTTTTCTTTAAGAAATTTCAGTGTCCTTGTGTTCTGCATGATTTTTCCCCCCTGTTTTAGAATATAAGTAAAACCTAAAACCTGACTATTGTAAATAAATAATTGTATTCAGAAATAAAAGTAGACAGAAACACTTAAGCCACATACTGAATAATTTCACTGAAATAAGGCAAATATGTTTACTGTATTACATGTCCTCAGCTTCTAGAAAGTTGCCTGCAACCTGAACTCTACAGCAACAACTGCATCAGCGTTCTGCAAGTTTAGCTTTTAGCTCATATGGGGCAAAGAAGCCATTTCCAAACCCCTATGAAACTGAATTTCCTACAGTGTATCCTCATTTAATTGAAAATCAAATTAAAATTCAAGAAAATCTGCAGTCCTTATGAATCAAGGTCCAAGGCCATTGTTTGTTTATTTCTCAGTGCATTTCTTAGTTATTTGTCACCTGGAAATCAATGAGAAAGACCATGTGAAATGAAAGGACACATTTCGTATTATGACAAATCCATCTGATGAAGATCAAGAAAGGTCATCTGCCATTTCAACTTTCAGAAATGGGATTTCTGTCAATCATCATGGAACAGGTGGGTACTCTCCCGTGCTTTAAAATGTGATTTTGTATTTATTGTGTTGGGATAAAGTGGATGTACTGAGAATAGGCAGGTTTGATTTGATCTTTAATAAAATGGTAAGAAACAGTCTGAAACTCGTTATTTTCTATTACATTTTGCACTCCTGATATGGAAGAGTTGTATTGATATTCCTTCTTTCAACTATTCAGAAAGGGAAGGGGAACATTTCCTCAAGTATTGGTGCAGCTGTACTACTATATCCTGTCAAACCCATTATTTTTTTGAGATCATGCACTGCTGATTGTTGGGTTCTCATCTGAAATAAAGGAGAATAATACATTCTCTCTGGGATAGATACAAAAGTTGTATTTAGTTTCTATACTCAAATGCTACAGAGATGTAAGAGTTTGTTTTGCCCCTTTGTGCATCACATTTTCTTCTGGTACATAACATTTTGTGGGTTTCCAAAAGCAAATGTAGGAAAATACAGTTTCAAAGAATCAACATAAAAATGCCACTTTCCTGATTTTTTTTGTCCTCCTGAGAAAAAAACATCATTAACATCTTTTACTTAACTGTGACAGACATTAGTGGCAAAGGAATTAAATGTAGTATCTATCACTCATTTCTCCCACCTTCCACAATCATGAAATCAGAAACAAAATCTTGGCTTATGATGCAAAAACCAAAATTAATATCTGAAACAGAACACTTCTCAGTGTTTCATATATACTCATATAATCATAAAGTGTATGAAAAATTATATACATTATTTCTAACATTTCATCATGATCATGTTTAAAGGTAATAAAAATAAAAAATAATTAATATCTTAGCATAAAACTCATTCAATATTTAGTAATTTTTTAAAATTTCATTAAAAACATAATGGGTTTTAAGTAATGTGAAGATATTTAGTTGTCTAGGTCTGTTGTACAGTTTTATGAAAAAGTAAGGGGTATCATTTGAATACCGATTTTCAGCAAAGTGATGTTGAAGACCTATTAAAAATAAAACCACAGGCTTAGGTGTGGTCCCAGTTTTCACATTCAAGCTCAGTCACTGATATAGCCCAAAGTGTAAGACCTGTTAGCCCTCTACAATGAGATGGGTGGCTTAGTGGATGAGAGCAGAGTGGTGAATGTTGCTTACCTGAACATTAGTAAGGCTCTGACGCTGTCTCCTGCAACATCCTCATGGGCAAACTGATGAAGTGCAGGCCAGGTAAATGCACAGTCAGGTGGATTGAAAACTGGCTGAAGTGCTGGACGTAAAGAGTTGTGATCAGCAGCACAAAGGTCAGCTGGAGGCTAGTCTCTAGAATATTGATGGCCAGTACTGAAGCATCTGGAGTGCTATGTCCAGGTCTGGGCTGCCCAGTGCAAGAGATATGGAGCTACCAGAGTTAGTCCAGCTCAGGGACACTGAGATAATGAAGGAACTGGAGTATCTCTTCTGTGAGGAACTGGGACTCCTATAATCTGGGACTGCTCATCCTGGAGAAAAGAAGCCTCAGTGGGATCTTAGTCATGTGTATAAATACCTGATTGGTGGTAGTAAGGAAAGCGGAGAGAGACTGTTTCCAATGATTCCAGTAACAAGGCAAGAAGCAATGGACACAAACAGAAATACAGGGAATTCCACCTACACATAAGAAAATGTTATTTTCAGGGTGATTGAACACTGCAACAGACTGCCCAGAGAGGTTGTAAAGCCCTCATCCCTGGAGATATTCAGAATCCATGTGAACAGCTGGGAAAGCTGATCTAGTTCACACCGCTTTGAGCAGGAAATTTGGAGAAGACATTCTTGTAACCATAGTGAACACACCTGGATTGTCCGCATTCCGAGCAAAAGTACAGACCTGTAATTTTGTGACATTTAAGAAGACAGGAATCCTGGAAGGCCCTAAACAGACTTTTCAGCTATGCAGGGATTACCTGCCTTGCCAGCGTCCATCTGGAATAGGAAGCATTTTACCAGCAGCAGGTAGGGTGGAGAAAAAACAGTTTCCATAAGGAAGTTAGAAGAACCTGGTAAACACCTTGTGTGTGTATGAGTGCCTACACAGGAGACAATCATGAAAGAGCTCCTAAGTGAAAGGACAGATGGTGATGCAGATGTCAGTAGGAACCTGAAGGCAAAGCATGAAAAATGCTGTATCTGTGCAAGTAAATTAAATGTGCCCTAGAAAAAGTCCTGGTTCTGAGGGCAAAAGTCATGGAATTGCTCACATCATTGCTAGCAAATTGTTCTAGTCTCTAAACTAGGATGGCCTCATGTAAACTGTCTCATGGCAGATTGACCTTTGTCTGTGGAATCTTCCTGGGAGTTTGGGAAGGTACCTCTTGTCATCAGCTGTGCTACAGCACTCGTTGTAAATATTTCCATGCATTGTTTAATTTCCTAATACAGATGTATCAAAACTAGAGGAGAAGAAGCACAGGTAGGAAGTCTGTAAATCTGGGAGACCCTCAGTATTTGCTACTGTCTTGACTCAACACTGCACAATTTTCTTTGTGTCTTCCTGTAGTTTTCAGCCCTAACCAGATCCTACTGTAATATTTAGTTGAGTTGGGTTTTCCTGTAGCTGTAGAGGGGATGAGAAGGAAATTGAATGTGTACAAGCATGGCATACAATGGCATGACATTTTAATTATAGAAGCAAAAGAACTTTGTTGAAGTTAGAAATTGTATGTATTTTTTCATATGTCATGGAGTTAGATGATGTTGTAAGTAGAGCATACTATGTCATCATTATCTTACGGACCTCAATGCACCGATTCAGATTGTCAAACCTGAATGTTCTATTTCAGTAAAGTAATAACCCTTGAAAGACCCGCTGCAATAATTGCTTAAGTGTTGCAAATCATGGAGCATTGCTCTGAGTAACTGTTCAGAAATTGCTAATCAATCATCTCACTCATTTATCTCTCTGTCTTCTTGCATATTTACAGGCTCACAGATACTCAAATGTAGGAAGGAATCGATTTCCCCTTCTATAGCTTTATCCTGACTTTTAGAGAGGAGTTGAGAGTTTGAAAGACTTATTTCTGGAAAAGTATCCTTGAACTCAATCTGTTATTCTAATGTTATATTTATACAGGCGTAGAAATAACATCAGGTATAGACCAAATTCCTTTCTTCCTTAAACAAAAGAAACATAGATTCTTTGCTGGTTTTAATTAAAGCAAAGAGGAAAACACAGTATAATTTCTTCTTTCCTTTGAAGTTAATTTTCACACCTTTCTCATGGAATAATAAAATATGTGTCTTTTTAAATTCATCACTTAAAAAAAATCAAACAAATTGGTTTCTTAATAATCTGGTGTTCCCTGAGTCTCAGGTTGATATTATCACAGAATTCTTATAGCTTTGAATTAACTGAATGAAGTGCTTTCAATGATTTTCCACTCCTAAACTGTAAAGAAAATTAAAAATATAAATAATACAAATGATGATAGCTTTTTACTAATAAGATACACCACCACCACCCCCTCCTGAATTCCATTTTATAGACTGCATAGAAGGCAGATGTTCTGTTGGAAACAATAGAAACACTTCTTATTTCATTGATGAATTGTAGTTGATGATTTTTATATATATATATATACATATATATATATATACATATATATATATGTATATATATATATGAGGTCATTTCCTCAGAAAACATACATGTGTCTTATCCCTAAAAGACTGAAAAAAGAGTAAATAAAACTTATTTCGGGGAGACTGAGTTGTTTTTCTTATGCTTATTTTGACAAACTGGAGATTAAAATATATAGGGTGAATGTATTTTTTTGGTATCTCTGGTTTTGATATCTTTGGTTCTGAATCTTAAACAGCTTGAAAGTTGGAGTAAGCTACTTGGAGTAGACCTGCTTTATTTGCTTACTTGTTTCTACATTGAGAAGACAATTTTTAAAAGATTAAACTAAGATATTTCTGTCCCCTAGTTATCTATAAGCCGTTATGGTTTTTCACATATGATTATTTTAAATTATGTACCGTAGAATGGTTACAAACTGTCATTGGTCTGTTGAATATCCAAAGATAGTTATCAGCACTTGTTCATAAAAACTGAATTTGTGTTGGCAGTTTTTTATTAGATTCAATGAGGATATGCACGCTGCTGAAGTTAATTTCAATACGTAACTTCAAAGTTAGATCAACACTCAGCCCTTTTGAGAATGCCTCTCACAGCAGAGATCATTTGCGTTCATTAACTCACTAGACAAATATAACAGAATAAAATTTCTATTGAGGCAGTAATCTTTATAGAATTTGGAATTCATTGACATGAATATCATCTATTTAAAATTAACCATTTGCCTTTTTTGTCTTTACGTGGTACAGTAGGAAATGCATTGTTAGAATGTTTATACAAAATAAACAAACACATGTAAGAGAACAACTGACATGAATTAATGCATTCATTTGTTTAAAGGTTGCAGAACTGATAAGATATTTGCCTAACTTTTCCTCTGTACTGTCTATTAATTATGCTTACTTCCTCCTTTTTAAGTCAAACATCCTATGTGCTCTAGGTAATGTTGTACCTTAAAATACAATGGTTCAGAAAGTCTGGGGCCAGAGGAGATCATTAACTTATGTATTCTCAGCTTTCAAGTGTATCACAGACCATTGCATCTCACTCGTTTTTCTCTACGTTGAACCCAGGAAATTGTATGGTTGGGTAAAGTGAGCCTCTGAGGAGGCATCAAGTTTTGAACTGAGGGTATCTGAGAGAGGAGACCTGCTGACAGTATTCAGTGTCCAGCATGGAACTGAACACTAGTTCCTGAAAAACCTTTCTAGAAACACGAAAATTGTAAGAGTCTTTCCCTTTCTAAATTGCTTTTTCAATTTTTACTCTGTTGAGGCTTTCATAACCTTTTCTGCCATGTTTATAGGTACTGATATAGAATAAAGCTTCCTATTGCTCTTCTGCTCATCTACCTCCTCTTTTGAAAAGCTGACACAAGTTACAGTATTCCAGAATTTCCCCAGGAATCCAAGATTTAAGAAACAAGTCAGCTGACAGAGCTTGTCCCGCTAGATGGTTAAAACTGTGGCTAGCCTACTGAATAATATCTATGGAGAGGTCATGAATAACTAATGATTCTGAGGTACTCAATAAGATACCAACCATCCTGGTAAAGAAATGGGATGTGGCATGATCTTCTGTTGCTACTTCAGTATCATAGAATCATCGAATCATAGAATGTTTTGGGTTGGAAGGGACCCCTAGAGGTCACCTAGTCCAACCCCTCTGCAGGGAGCAGGGACACCTTTAATCAGATCAGGTTGCTCAGAGCCCCCCCATCCAACCTGGCCTGGAATGTTCCCAGGGATGGGGCCTCCACCACCTCTTTGGGCAACCCCTGCCAGGGTTTCACCACCCTCATTGTAAAGAATTTCTTCCTTAGATCCACTCTAAACCTAACTGGCTTCAGTTTAAAACCATTACCCCTTGTCCTGTCACAGCTGGCCCCGCTAAAAAGATTGTCCCCATCTTTCCCCTTTAAGCCCTGAACGGCCACAATCAGGTCTCCCCGCAGCTTCTCTTCTCCAGGCTGAACAACCCCAACACTCCCAGCCTGGCCTCATAGGAGAGGGGCTCCAGCGCTCGGATCATTTTTGTAGCCCTCCTCTGGCCCCACTCCAACAGTTCCATGTCCTTCTTGTGCTGAGGGCTCCAGAGCTGGACGCAGGGCTCCAGGTGAGGTCTCACCAGAGCAGAGTAGAGGGGTAGAATCCCCTCCCTCGACCTGCTGGCCATGCTTCTCTTGATGCAGCCCAGTATGTGGCATGGTCTTCTGGTCCCTGTTGTCACAAAGGTTTTTGGAATGGAAGATGTTTCTGTAAATCTGGTTTGAAATGCTTATGCTGTACACACCCTACATCTCCCTGTCCCCAAATTCCCCCCTCCCCAAATAAACCCTCAACAAAATTTATTTCCTTTGTGTGGTACTATTGTCTCTTTGTGAGCAATGAAATACAAAAGAATGTGATCATACAGAGCATCAGCATACTTGTACTTGATGTCTGACTCAGGAATTTAACTATCAGCATGGCATCTGAGGCGTGGCTTGAAAGCTATCCAAGTTATAATTTCCTGTACTAGAAAATTAGATATGCTACCTGTATGTGGCTATTTGGATACTTTAATGGGTTTACCAAGATGTTCTTTACAGCCTGAAGATATTCTTAATTATCTTGATGTGCAGCTCATCATCTTTTAGGACTATATGCCTCCTGTATGATTTATTCTGGTACATTTGTCAGAAGAATGCTTCACTTTCCTTTCTTTTTCCATGATATCAAGTAGCTGCAGAGTCAGAAGAATTTTCTCACTTAGAGCCTTTAAATTAGAGACTATTTGTTGCTTTTCCTGCAAAGCAAACAAGTGCATATGAACCTTTTAGTGTTCTTTTAAAAATTCTAAGTTGAACTACATCAAGCTAGATTTAAAATACTAAAAGTAGTTTTTATCCCTAGAGATTTGATTTTGATATTCTCTCTGCTTGCTCACATTCTTCTGCACATTCTTTGGCTACAGATCCTATGTCACTGGATGCTAAGTAAGTGGTCAATATTACTGAAAAATAAACATTACCATGTAATCCAACTAACTCCGTGGTACTATGTCAACTTATGGAGCTCTGGGACGCTTTTCACTTATTGTGGGTTTCTTTTGTGATTTGTTGAGCCTGAATGCATGTGTTCACCACAGAAAATAAACTCTCACTGCATTTTCTTTATCCTATTCATACTGCTCAAGATGTGAGTTCTTTTGCTGAATGCAATAGCGTGCTCATCGCTATTAGTAGTACTGCAGTGATGTGGTCTGCAAGTGCTGGGCTTCACAATTTTTAGTGTCAAGTATGACAAAAGTATCTTCCTATATGAAAACAACATACAACCTTACTGGGAAAAAGAAGGAACCAAATTCTACCCAGGAATGAAAGCCTGCAATAGAGCTTATCTCTTTTAGCAGGTATCACACTAGACCTTTCTGAAACATGCTGGTGAATATATTGAAACTAAATTATACATGAAAAAAATTGGAAATGAGCTTGAAGGAGCGACTACCCACAAAGATAATCATAATTACCTACAGTTGGTTAAGAATAAACCTCATAAATTCTTTTTATAGATTATTAATCTTACCATTTACTCAGAAAATCACCACATACAGATAGATGCACTTTTCTTCTTAAATTTTCTGTTAGCTTATCATCAAAATAATGCAGGCAAATTACAGAAAATTAGTGGTATCTGAGACCACAATTTAATAATTGCTATATTCAATATCCAGTTTTGGTTATCAGATGATGTTTGGATCAAATTACTTTTCTCATGGGACACACTCCAGTCTCCTCTTTTTGTGCATCTTTAATACTCAAAATATCTTTACATGATAACATCACAGTACATCCCTTTTTGAATGAGAAGGTCATTAGCTTCTAGTTAAGACTAAATTTATGGTTTTAACTGGAACCTTGTTAAATCGTAAGACAAGAAATACAGACTACTGCAGGAAGCAATAATACAAACGCTTCTGACCTCCTGCAAAGAAACCAGCACACCAGATATCTAATACAGTGATCAAATCAGTCATTAAATTGTTGCCCCAATTATTCCTTTATGGTTTTAGTAACCACAGAAAACTTATTAGCCTCCGCTGATCTTTTTTTATTTTTTGGAAGGGCATCATGACTGAAACAAATATTTGTTAATATCTGTTAGTCCCTAAATTAAAGTCATCACAGAAAATTAGTATTGTGATTATTTGTTAATATGCATTAAGTCTAGAGAAATAAAAAAGTTCACATTGTTATCAGATGCCTATTCTTACTGTATTGCTGAGAGCTGTTTTAGTCTACGTAAGCCTGATTTGGCTGATTTAAAGACTTGTTGTGACAAGACACTCCATTGCAACTGTGCTCTTTCTTGAACCTAGCGAAGCCATTTAGACATTTATCTATTGTGTATGATAATGAGGAATTAGGGAATGCATGAAAGGGTTAATTAGAACATGGCATCTTCCATTAAAAGTATAACATATAAATTTTCTTCCCCAAATTTTTAGGTTCTACAAAACCTATGCTATGCTTTCCCAGAAACCGTAATGTTTTACGGAAGTTGAGGTAAGGCATTTGGTTTTAGTGGTATGAGCTAGAGACTTAGTCTGGGGTTAAAGTATTCCCCTAGCAGGGCTGGGAACTCAGGACAGCCACATGCCACTTGCATGGCATCTCCTACAAAACTGGGGAGCTTTACCTACCTACCAGCCTAGCCCCAGTCTAGCCCCAGAAAGGTCTTTGGTACTAGGGAGCTTGTTTGGACCATAGTGTCCCTACTGAAATGTTTTAGCTTGGCATAAATACAGGCATGGCAAATATAGTTTTAAAATACTTCTTGATAGAAGTTAACTGCATTGTACATATGTTGATAGCTATCTTATTACCCAAGGTTTCAGTGACCTTGCTTTTTGGTTAGGAGGAAAAATAAATACACAGTATTTTGTTACGTTGTATTGTTCTTGGTTAACAATACCAACTAATGTTAAAGCACAATAATATAGACTTGGTAATGGGATAATACTTACTGAGACAGGTTTCAGCAATTGATTTCAGTAGCTAATAAGAATTAAATTTTAAAGCACTAATTAATGTAAAAAAGAACTGTTTAGCAAGTAAACAGGCAAAGTAGGTGAAATAAAACATAAAGTTGGGGTCGTGGAGAATCTCCTAGGTGTGATGTTTCTGAACACCAGCCCTCATACTTCTGCTAGCTTGCTTAGCAAAACAACATTATTAAATGAATGAGAAAAAAGCAAATGTAAAAGAATCTAAGAATGTTCTCTTCTGATTTTTACAGAGTAAATATTTTTATATGAAACTATCAATGCCTATCAATTGGACCCTGTATTAGTTTCACTTTGTTCTCAGCTCTTTAGTCTTTCTAAGTGACTAGTCCTGGCCTGGTTTTGTTTCTCTTCACTGGACTAAATGTGCCAATTTGTTTTTTATTTAGCAAAATTATACCTTTCCATTAAAATTCCAATTTACAATTTGTAACAGGAGACTGTTTTTTGATGGATGGTATCTGACTAAATACATCTGACAAATTCATGCCTCCCCAGGGAAGAGTCCTGGTAAGCACTGGTGTTCAGCACATGCTGTGCAGCCAGAGCCCTGGCTATTTCAGAGAGGAGATTGTGCAAGAGAAAACATTCAAAACTGAGTGACACCATACTCAGAGATTCCTCAGTGTAAGTCAAGAACAAGTACAGAAACATTGGTGCAGTGAAGGCTGAAGTTAAATTTGAGTAGAATGTCATTACTCCTAAGCCTTGGTCTTACGTGTTACAAATATTTTGTAACTTCCTTTGACAATTCAATACCTTTTAAAAAAAAAAAGCCTTAAGCTTTCAGTCGGCAAAATCTCCCTTTGATTATTTATATTTGAAGAAAGCTCCCTGAATCTTAAAAATTGCCTTATGATAGCTAAGTCTGAAAAAATACATGAGTAGGAGGCACAGAGGTACAATATCTTACGTGCCTAGTGTTGTGCTGTCAAATGTATATTATCAAGAACAACCCTTTAGCCATTTACTAGCTTCAAAGACAGGCTAATGGCAGTCAGGCTGTGTACAATATTAGTCAGAATATGGAATTGCAGCAGTAATAACAGTATTACTTACTAGCATGTGAGCACAGTAACTTTCCTCAATAAACTGGAGAATGAATTATATTCCTTTTCTATCTCCCTTCCCTACCCCTCAGCACCCGAAGACGACAATGTGTGTGAATACCAAAAACTGCTTTCTTGAAAGCAATTCATGTTTAAAATTCATTCTGTGTAGTAGAATCTGAGAGGTGAATGTGCATTTGATAGACTATATTTCTTATAAGATGTGTTTGGTTTGGGTTTTTCCTTTTTTTTTCTTTTTTCTTTTTTTTTTCTTTTTTTCCCAGATTAGCAGTTTTACCTGTGCCAGTGCAGCTACCAGGCAGGGCTGCACAAGTGGGTAGACTGGTTAGCCATACGACAGAGCAGCACATTGACTCAATTCCTTTCTCTTAATTTCACCTGGAGCGAGCAAGAAAAGCACTTTAATTCCAGCAATAATCTAGTTTTAATTGAGAATGGTTAACAAGAGGCAAAGTTTGTTTTTATCCTTTCTTACCTTCTTCCTTATTTTGTATTCTCCTTACAGATGAAGATTTGTAAGGGGCTTTGATGCCTGCCTGGCTCTACCAGGAGGTAGTGTCGTCTGATAGGTCATGATGTATGTTTGTATTGAGAACACAGCAGCTGCATTCAGATAGATAAAACGGGAAGAGAAGAGAAAGGAGAGTTTTAGCTAAGAATCAATATGGAAAATGCAGGAAAAAAAATCTTATTACTACTCTTTGTCCCTAATAGTTCCCTTGCTTCCCCCTTTCCTTAAGTCCTGAGAAGCTCTGCTGTGAAGTGTTAGCAATGATACATAGCTCTTACTTTATTGACTCTGTAAGATCCTCGAATATTGCACTTTTCTGTTTACCCAACACTTTTGGGAGAGCTTATTCAACCTCTTGGCATAGGAAGGAGCTATTTTTCTCCACTAGTGGTTGATTTTCTGAACTGTAGTATGGAGGTAATCAGGAGTTTGTTTTTCTAGCAGTAAGGTATCTTTCCTGCTAGTCAGCTGTGGTTCTGTAACAGGATAAATACATAAAAAATACACAATTAAACCTTATTTACCTATAAGCAGATTGTCTGATGAGCGAGGTAGATATAACATGGATGCAGGAGCACTTGAGTACCCACTGGCAGATTTTGCGAGCTCGGGAGCCACGCCAAAGACATCTGCAGCGGCTCCAGAATTACCTCGGTCTGTACAGAATATACTATATTTACTTTGCTGTTGCAGGAGCCAAATAGAGTAACACATGCTGGCCAAGGTATGTCAAGAGGCAGAAAAAGTGGCCATCTGACTCTTCATAGGGTAGAATCATAGAATCGTTTAGATTGGAAAAGACCTTTATGATCATCAAGTCCAACTGTTACCCTAACCCTGCCATCCCACCACTAAACCCTCGCCCTAAGCACTGCGTCTGCCCGGCTTTTAAATACCCCCAGGGATGGTGACTCGAGTCCTGCCTGAGCCTCACTACCCAGATTTGAGAGAGCTGTTGGTATTAATAAGTGTTAAAACTATTTGCTTATTTTGTGGACCTAGTCATGGATTGAAAGTTCATAGTATGCTAGGGGTCTGTAAAGACACAATACTAGGAAGTACTGAAGAGACTTTTTTTCTCAATAAATTTCCATCGCATTCAAGGACAAGAGCAGGCAAATAACTATAAACAGACAGGTGGTGGACCACAAAAGGCCAATGAGACAGCATTTGTGAGAAGCAGAGGTGATGGTCTTGGCAACAGCCTCACCACTGTCAGTGTTTTAACACTCACAGAAAAGGAAAGTTTTAATTTAAAGGAGTTTGGTATTTTCTGGAGTACGCAGGAGAAACATTAAGGAAGAAAGTGAAGACGAGATTTTAAAACAGACAGTCTCACCTGGGCATTGAAATCTGTTATCAAGTGTAGATTGTAGGCAATAATCAATATCTCAGGAGAAAATAAGCAATAAAGAGCCTTGAATATAAAAGCAGGTAAAAAGATATTAGTTTAGACATGGGTAGCAGTTTCACTGTTAGAAACTGAATTGAAAAATAAAACTGAAATTCCAAACAGCAAGAGAGCGTATTCAATCAACTTAAAAGCAAAAGGAAATGAGATGGTAATTGAAATGGCACAGGATTTATCTGGTTGATACAGTCTATTTGGATTTCCAAAAGACTTTACATGAAGTCCCTGATCAAAGACTTTAGGGAAACTAAACAGCCTCAATGTAAGAAAGAAGGTCCCTGAATAGGTATGTAAATGCTGAAAAATGTAAGAAACAAAGTGTAGGAGGAAATAGTTCTTTCAGAGAGAGAGTCCGTCCAAGTTCTGCAAAGCTCTGCAGGGCTCTGGAAGGTTTTTAATCTTTTCATAAATTGCCTGCAAAAGGAGATGAGCAGCGAGGAAACAAAGTTTTGTGATGGTACTAAGTTAGTCGAACAGTAAAGACAAGGGCAGGGTATGACACGTTATAGGAATATCTTATGAAACAGTGTGACTGGTAATAATATGTCTAGTAATTCAATGTAGATAGATATAAGGCAGTGTGAATGGTTAAAAAGACACCTAATTTCACATGTAAAAAAAAAGGTCATATCGTTCAGTAGCAATATTTTGGGATTATGAGCCGGCCATAGGCACTGGCAGCCCAGAAGGCCAGCCGTACCCTGGGCTGCATCAGGAGAAGCGTGGCCAGCGTCGAGGGAGGGGATTCTGCCCCTCTACTCTGCCCTGGTGAGACCTCACCTGGAGCCCTGCGTCCAGCTCTGGAGCCCTCAGCACAAGAAGGACATGGAACTGTTGGAGCAGGTCCAGAGGAGGGCTACAAAAATGATCTGAGGGCTGGAGCACCTCTCTTACGAGGACAGGCTGAGAGAGTTGGGGTTGTTCAGCCTGGAGAAGAGAAGGCTGCGGGGAGACCTGATTGCGGCCTTTCAGTA
>BOSO01021352.1:0-30184 GCA_018403395.1 Gorsachius goisagi | reverse complement strand
TCACTGTAAAGAATTTCTTCCTTATATCTAGTCTAAAACAGATCCATAAAATCCAATCAAAAGTAAATTATGCAATTGCTGAACCACTAACTGGTTTTAAGACATCAATTTAAGCAAGCTTGTTGTCAGGGAACTGGATGATGCAAAAGTGACAGCAATTTTCAAAGGGTTCCAGAAGCTGTCCTAAGAATTGCAGATAGCACGTGAAATGTCCTCCCAAAGCAAAATGCTAAAAAACTGTGAGAAAAAAGAATCAGCAAACATGTAGACAGATGATATATAACAGGATAAAACAGAGGAACAGTGAAGTGACAAAGTTTAAAGAAATTATAGATTGGTCTCTAAAAATGTCAATGCTGTTTGATGGCAGTCAAAAAACCATGCCAACAGGCATTATTAAAGAAAGACTTCTGCAATGCAAAATCCGGTACAAATCTCTCCTTGGAAAGGATACTGGAGAACTTAGTAAGTTACAGAAACAGGTAAAGCTGACGAACTTTCAGCTTTTGTTCAAGGGGAAATCTTGAACTTACAAGGCTAGGAAACATGACTGGGTATTATGAAGAAAGCTCTGTAAAATCCCAGGTGGAAAAAATGCACAAGAAAGAAGAATAAACCATTCTTCACAATACAGTAACTAAAACATCATATGAAACTACTGAGCAGAATATTTAAAGCAACAGGAAGTATTTTACTCAACATGTAGCTCAACATTTGAATTCATTATGTTAGGTTGTTCTAGCAGAAAGTTCGCATGAGTTCAAAATCAATAAGCTTAATTCTTTGGAACAAAAAACCCAAACCAAAACCCTACAAAGTGCTGCTTAGTGAAGAGGTACAGCCTGCTTCATAAAGCCCTCCACCCAAAGATTAGCAAAAGCTAGTTGTACGCAGCTAAGAACCATTGCTGTAGGCTTCCCCTTTTCCACACGTTGCCATCAGAGACAGCATACAGGGCTGGATGACCCTCTTAACCTGACCCAGTACAGCTAACCTACTATACAGAGGAAGAAGCAAACATCTCTGTCAGGAAAAACAATGTGCTGAATGATGGCCAACTACATGCTGAAGTTCCATAAACACTGGACTACCTATTCTTCAAGCCACCAAGTGGCTTGCCACTTTGAATGAGTCTGACTTGTTAAATAAAGTAAGGTTGAATTTAAAGAGACAGAAAAAAAAATACTGGTTTAGAAGTTTACAAAAAACAAAGTGAAAACCTTTCTGCAGATGAATCCAACATTGATATTTCATGGATTAAAGGCATCTGACTATAAAATATACTGAATGGCAAATGCACACAGCCAATGAATGATACTCTTGCAGAATGTATATATGTTAACAGGAGCGAAAGGAAAGAACAGCACATTTATGAGTATCTTGCTGAAAAGCTTATTTACCTGCAAGAACAAAGAAAGAAAAGTGGAAAACAACCAAGTAGCCCACCAAGAATGGAAAATTCCTTCTTCTCTATGCACAGAAGTTCAGCCACAGAAAACCAGGTATTGTAGACATCATATATGATGTAAACAAGGACCATATGAATAGAGGAGTTTTAAGGTATACAGTGTAAGATACTGAAAACAGCTAAGTTGATGAAAACATCAAGCAACACCTTATTGTTGAAGATAAAAGGGGAAGTAACCAAATAGTCCTGAGCGACACACTGAAATTATCAACAACTGTGGGGAAAGGGAGGGATGAAAAGATGCAGAGCAAATATGAAAGGTGACTGGGGATAAGATCAGAACTCAAATTCTATTATGACTCTCTAGAAGGCACAACTAAATACACTCACAATAGCGAAATTAAAAGGGAGCAACAGCTGACTCATCATCACAAAGTTAAATTTCCATGGCTCTTTTAAGAGCCCAAAGTTTCAAAGCCATGAAACACTAGAAAATTATAACAAACATTTAACTTCATCATATAAGACACTAAAACCAGTTCCTTCTCTGATAGATATCAATTTAACCGTTTTACATTGTCTTTTTTCATTCAAGGTCTCACCCACATCGCAGAAAATACAAAAGCCATTTTGAGGCCTTACCTGTATGTAGACGAATGTGAACTTTTAAACTCCCTGAGGTGGAAAAGCATTTCATACAAAATTGGCACTTGAAAGCTTTAATGCCAGTATGTGTTTTTATGTGTGCTGTGAGAGTACTCTTTACAGCAAAGGCGCGAAAACACTGGGGACACTTGAATGGCTTCTCATGGGTATGAATGCGAATGTGGCGCACTAGATCACTTGGTTTTTTAAATTCTTTAGAGCAATATGGACAAACATGCCACCTTATTCCGTTTTCTTCACGTATAGAGCCTAAAATAAAGAACAACATCAAAATGAATGCATTGGAAACCTTTTTAACAGTTCTTCAAAAATTCCACTACACTGACACCATTATACAAAGCAGTCAAAACACAAAAACATTTTATCAAATAGATGCCATTACAATACATTCAGTAGACAATTATCTTCTCTATCAGATACATTCTACTTCGCAAAAACAGTCATGGGCTGGAATGACAAAACACAAAACCTAAGAGAATCCTGTTGAAATTCAAATATTGCTATGCTACTGAAAAGGAGGAAGTCAAAAAAAAAAGCTAAGAAACGTCTGAAGTCACGTAACAGAAAGAAAGAATGCACTTTGTATGCCACTTAGAAATATAAAATGGAGGTGTAATGCAACATAATATACCAGTTAACTTCTAATATCACATCTAACAAAAAATTATCCAACAGTGAATATAACTCCTCAACCATAACCACACCAAACTACTTAAAGTACTAAACATTTATCTAACTCACTGGATGAGATACTTTATATGGCCCTCTCTTCTCCAAATTCAGAATTTATAAATTTTTAAAGGAGAAAAAAATTCCATAAAAAGTCTTTCTGAATTATTTACAATTTAAGGCTACTTTTTCACAGAAGTTGTTTTATGATCCAAGAACCCTAAGCCCTGTCCTAAAGCAACAGCATACCTTTTCTCACAAAAAAATTACAAAAGAAAGAAACTTCTACATCCTATCACGGATCTTTATTCATATATGTTGTTCAATATCAGATATTTACTCATTTAAATCAGTTGACAGTGCCTTTTTTCTGTAAACCATGTTAATACACTGAAGTTATTTTATCAAGAAATAAAGGCAGCAGTGTTTGACTGTACAGCAGTGACCTTTTATTTTTATTTGCAGACATAGAGACTTGTTACTGTTACACATGAGGAACAAAAAATAAGTTATTATTACCAGAGGAAAAAGTTAATGTTGATTTTTAGCACTGTTACGAGTTTTCAACTTTGGATCATTTTCTGCACCCCTTGGCAAAGAAAAAAGCAATATCAACGTACCTCTGAAGATACTACAGACAGAGCTCAGTGGCTGCTTATTATAGAGGTGTCTCCACCAGGCCAGCCATTAAAGTATGATGTCCATACTTGGAAGAAACCACTTCGAGCAGCCTTAAAGCTTGAGTAACCTTAACACTAAAGTTGCATTTAAGCACACAGAGACAAAATCCATACACACAATGCAGTATGGAGGTGGAATATTAACATTTATTTGTGGTGACAATATCACATCAGTACTGATTCCAAACACAGGTGACGTGAAGTATTATCCACAATGCCAACTTTCACGCTTCCCTACACGGCCTAGATCAGTGAAGATCTGCATCAGGCAGCAGCACTGCACATCTCTCTCTGCAAGGCCTCACTTCCACAGAGTAAGAGTAGGGCTTGCAAGCACTCTCTGCTCTGGGACACACCATGCAAACTCAATCCTTCTCAGAGAAGGATGATGGGAAAAAGGGAAAATGATTCCCATTCTTTCTTTCTTTGTCCTCTTCCAAAAACTCCACTGATCTAAATCCAGGAGATTTAATAGTGCAACTTCACTTAATGCCATTCCAACATTTTTTTGTACCAGTATAATGAAAGTTACACATGCTATTGATTATAACTTATATGCATACCGTGTTCTACATAAGAGTAAGTGAAGTTTGTAACTGATCCACAATAGGTTTTGGGAAATCCCTTTACAAAGCCATCAACACACCCACAAATACTATAGTCCTTATAGCACAAAAAGTAGTAAGCAGTGGCAACATTACCAGGTAAAAACGGTGATTTTTTCTTAATAACCTTTTTTTCCTTTTTATCCAGTTTATCCGTACTCTCTTGCTCCTTATCTTGTTCTGCATTATTACAATCAGCCTGATGATTTGAGAGAGTTTGGACATCTGGGTTCTGATCCTGGGCCCCGGGAGCCTTGGCCTGGCTGCAGTCAGTAGAATGTGCAGAGACGGGAATTGAAGACAACCCACTGTTCTCTAAAGCTTGCTAAAAGAGAACAAAAAACTTCTAGATTAAGAAGCAAACTTTCCACAGTTGCCCCAACTTTTCTTAGAAGATATAATACAAATACAATTAAAGGAATTAAATGTCTCATCCTCCAAGAATTCCAGCTGGATTTCAAATTTGCAAAAGCATTCTTATACAACACTGACTTCTGATTGTCTGTGAGATTTTAAGTTGGATTTCCTGCACTAATACATGTGCCAACAATTGCCTTTCAGAAAAGTGCCAATTGTTCCTACAGAATCAAGCATTTGCCAGGAATATATAGCTCTCTTATGCCTATTACAGGAGAGAAGAGTTCCCATAAAAGGTCAAATTTGAAGCCCATCAGATGGGGAGAAGCCATAAATTGTATGAAGAAAAAAGGAAGAATGCTAAACCAAAGAAAGGCTTAGAAAAGCTCAGAAGTGTCTTCATTAAAACCACTGATAACCACCAGATGAAGGCAAGAGCTATGCACTCATTTTTATGTACCCCTGGAAGGGACTGGAGTGTAGGCGTCTTTATGGATACTCTTGTGTCTGAAAAGGCTCTGGATCAAAGATCTCAAACACACATTTAAGTTAGGTGTGTACAGATATTTGATCGCTTGGAAGAAAATTACGTTTTATTTTTATTTTGTACAACAATATGGCTAGTGATGCTTATACAGTAACTTAAAGAACCAACCTCGAAGACCAATTTTTAGGTTTTTGTGGGTTTTTTTGTTTGTTTTTTTTTTTTAATAGCTACCACAACAATAGTTATATTTTGTGTTATAATTTGGTGCAACTACACATCACATTCCCAACGTTAGAGAACTCAGCACATGGTGAATGGGCACATAGCTACATGTAACATTCAGGTCTTCCAAAAGGAAATTTAAAAGGTACTTAGAAGACTAGAGATGAAAAAATAGCTAAAGAATATTCTCTGCCCTATTCCATTAGGCAGTGGAGGCTGCAGAACAAGCATAGACAGTTGAATTACTGCCCTGCATCTCTTCTGTTACTTAGCATCCCCTACTGCCAGTATCAAGGACAGAATAATGGATTAGACAAAACATTCATCTGACCCAGGAAGGAATTTTTTTTGCAACAATAGAAATATTCCAATAGCCCCTATTAATTAGAACAGGATAAAGGCCCCCTACACATTCTCATTTTTTAACCACATACAAACATTTTTCCCCTCTCAAATGTTGACATATTTTAAGCACGGCATAACTTAAGGACATGCCACAGGCTGCTTCTAGGCAACAGGAAAAAAAAAAGCCAAAGGGATCAATAAAATGACCATGTATGGGGGCGTACACTTAAGTCTTTCTTCTAGGTCATGTAATCAGTATTTATAACCTTGCTTCTGTAAAATTATACAAAAAGATATCTTGGTGCATTCCATACTCATTCAGTAGATCTTTACAATGCTTTCTTGACTGATAAATCATTTAGAAATACAGAAGGATTGCTATGACTGAAAATGCTGAGAACAAATTTCACTATAATAAAAACAAGAAAGAAATCACTGAAATGTAAAGCGTTTCTTACACATAGCTCTTACCTGCAAAATATCTCTATTAATTCCCACTGCAATGTTGAGTTGTTGACCAGGTTGCTGAGGCTGGTTATTTTCTACAGGACTTGGTTCTGATAACTCAAGGAGCTGCTGGATGACATCAGTTACAGCCTGCTGACCCTGATGAGCAGTAGCTGAAGACACCTGGTTTTCTGTCTGTTGAAGAAGTGGAGACCGAAAATGCGTGGCCTGAAACAGACAGCAGTACATTTATAAAAGATGAAAAGTATATGTGGACTGATCTGTTCGGCTCCCATATCTGAAATGTCTGTTAACTGTCCACTATGATGATGTCCACTTGTACAAAACATAAGGATTATACAGGGCTGTCATTAAAGGTCTACTCGCTCCACTAAAGAATTGCTTCTGCATATCCCTTTTCTGGAGCTCTTCCCACGCTGCACAACTGTAAGCTTACAGCTTGAATTACATTTATCATAACTACTGAAGCTTCAACCAGTTTACAAAACACGGGTATCAATTACTGAATTCCACATGTAGAGGCCACATGAAAAGCAATTCCAAAACAAGTAAATGGCACTGACATGGTTGCCTTTTTAAAGTTCACATTTAACTAAAGCAAGTCCTTTGGAAAAATAACCTTCTATTAGTTGAGATTTTTTCATATGAAATTATTTGTGTTGTTACATCAAAACTTTTCAGAACAATCAAACTACTAACTTTTTTCCTTTCAGCTTTCAATCTTCTAAATAGCTTTAGAAGAATCTCTTTATACTCTAAAAATTTAAATACCTATGGAGCTGTGTCAAAACACTAAAAAACCTTAAAGTCTAAAAATCAAGTTTCTTAATCTTTGATTTGATAATTGTATCTTAGGCTACCTTAGTAATAAATATGAAGAAAAAAGTTATAAAAAGCCTTGGTATTTCTTTTTAAAATCAGAAATAAACTCCTCCTGTTCTCCTTCATTTATAAACTTCCTTTCCATATAACAAATAGACTCCATAAGTATACCATTACTGAAACAACTGCTTTCATTTATTTGACTGCAGAAAAAAGAAATATCTATTTATATAACGGCTAGCTCCATAATTCTGTTTCTTAGAACACACTAGGTATTTGCTTCTAATATTCACTTCTGTTCTCTAAAAATAATCACCTCCAGGCACGCGCGCGCGCACACACACACACGTGCATATATAAAACGTTATCTTCTTTCAGATCATTTTAACAATGAATAATCTTAGACTTCACATGTGTAATATTTCTTCCAATCTGAACACTCCCCTGATGTTTTCTTTATACTGACACATTACACTGGACAGGTAAAATGACACTGCCACATTATTTAAGGATGGTTACAAAGAAATATATTAAGAAAAATTAGCTTGACTTGAGTCATATCCTCTGAACTTGATGAAGTATTCTTAATGCCTTCTCATGAGACGATACAAAACAAACCCTTATCTCATTTCTCTGGCATGCATGAAAGAGCAGCACTTGCTATTTTGCTAATTTAACCATTAGTTCATCTTTTTTCACCTCACCAGTGGGACGGATGGAAAGACTCCATCTCTTCAGATTCCAATTTAGCAAAAGTGCTATAGACATTTCAATATGTATTTTACAGAATAAAACACACGACATGCTGTTTTCTTGCAATAAACAGGAACTGAAGCAAAGTGTTTTGCTAAAGAGTGTAACAGCTCATTCGCCTTCTTGAGACAGAATGCAAGGAAGCTCTTCAGTAGAGCAGGCAGCCTACACTGAAAGGTTTATAAAATTCTCCCAGGCTTTAGCGAGAGGAAAAAAAATGTTAAAGAAGGAACTACTCAACATCATCTTTGACATGAAAATTACAGTACTACATGTATTTAGCCAGTGTGTTCACGTATTATACAGTAGTTTATACACAGACTTATGAAGGTTATCTTTTTGGAAAAATAATATGTATGTATGCACCTGTATAAAGTTTGGTACATTACTATTAAGACACCCTGTTAGTTATAAAAAGTTTCAGAAGTCCCTGTAAGTCTCACTTCAACAACCGATTTGAAAAGTACCACAGAGTGTTTTATTACTACTTCATAATTCCATGTTTGTTCAGTTAGAATACTGGACCTTTTGATCACCCCTAGTCTGTCTGATCTGCTACATAACACAGACCACGTGACTGCTCTGAATGAATTACTCCTTCAAGTAAAGTAACTGTACAGAAATTATGGCAGTTCTTTAAATCAAGTAATTTATTGTGGTAACTTTTTCTGTTGCTATCCAACTTCAACAAGTTGCTTCTACAATAAATTGTCCACACTAAAATTCCATCCTTTACTTCAAAGTGTGAATTTGGCTAGCTTCAACCCTCAAAACTTTTTACTCTTCTCTATTGAAAAGATTACAGGGTTTTCCTTTTTATTTTAAACAGCAGATCAAGTGATCCTTAAACATTTTATCTGATGGGCAAAATAGATAATGCAGCTTGAATCTCTTCTGTAATAAGACACATCATATCATACTTTAATAATTCTAATGGCTCTGCTTCCTCTTCTATCTTTTGAATACAGTTCATGAATAGTGAACACTACAAACAGACAACCAACAAAAGCAAAAATTCCCAGAATGAAATACGAAGGACATACAATCTCTTCATTTCTATGTGAAGTTTCTTCTCTAAATAAAAAGACCAAAACTATTCTTTCCAGGCAAGGAAAACCTCACTTTTAGCTGATATATCAATTATTATGTCTTCCATCCCTATTTATAAGAGGAATTTAAAATCCTTGAAAACGGCCTACTTTTCCTGTTTTTCTGTATGTGATTTTATTCTTGGCCGTATCAGAACTGCTTGGTACACCCAGCTAACCAAGAAATCCAGATCACTCTGTATCAGTGATTTGTCCTCGTCATAAATAACCTCAGTCTTTGTATCATCCTGATCCATGATGATGTTAAATTTTCTTCCAATTCACTGATAAAATATTAAGTAGTGTAGGGTCAAGAATTAATTTCCAAGGGACTCCATCAGAAACACAGTAACAGTGGTGATTCCCTGCGCACCTCTTTTACAAGTTCTGTCAGAAAGTTTTAAAAATCACTCATGGTGCCTCAGATTGATTTTAGTAGGTCATTCTATTTGAAAATACAAAACACATCCCTGCTTTTTATCACCTCTGTTACAAGAAGAAAAAGGAAGAATCATTAAGGATGCAACTAGCTCTATTACCAAAAAGCTAACACTAAATAAAATTACTGATACATTTTCTTGAAACTGTATGAGATACATGGTACAGTCCCATGGAGGAATCTAGTTCAACAAATGAATAGCAGCTGTACACAAACAAGCAAGATGTGCATCTGAAGGCATCCTCAGAGGAGGAATATCTGAAAACATGTAACAAAATTGCGGCCGATTCACCTTAGCATTGAGGCCTGTCTGCATTAGTTTTGAGGTGATGCCAATGCATTTTCTGTAAGATTCCCATACATGTTACAGAATATTGTTACTACTGTAAAAATAGAAGGTCCCTAGCAAGAGGAAGGAGAATTCAAGTTTCTGCTCTAACAGCTAGACTAGAAAGTCAGGCCTCTCCTTGCTTGGTTTCCTAGACCCACTACACGTCAGCTGAAGTTGACTCTGTAAAGGTTCACACTTGAACTGCTTGGTGGCTCAGCAGTTACAAAGTCATTCTCTGGAGGAGAAACAGGTTTGAAGATGCTAAGACTAAGGATAGAACTTGACCAGTTCACCCACTTGGTAGCGAAGTAGGTTCAACACCAGGAACAACACCAGGCAGTTCTAGGAGGAGGGGCAATGGGATCCATAGCTCACAACTGGCACCTCTCACTGGGGAAAAAACTGGCAATTCTGCATCAAGTACAGGGAACCACACAATGTGGTACAATTGATGATTACCTTCTTTTCAACTTTCACACACACTGAGACAGCCCCCACTAAAAAACAGGCATCACCTCTGATACCACTCCTTACCAAGGAAAACAATTTCAATTGGTTAAAAAAATGAAAAAAAATACTTAAAATAAACTGCTTTTGAAGAACAGCCTTTTTTAATACTTTTTAAAGTCTTGCAAGAAACATAGTATAACAATTTATTTCATACAGCAAATATCAGTAATTAATTCACATCAGTTCTGTTCAACTTCAGGTTAACTGGTCCTGGAACACTGAAGTCACAGTAAAAGATAAAAAAAAAAAAAGTGGATGGACTGGTTATGGTGACCTCAAAGCAATACTGCCACATTTCCTAGTCCCTGGTTTTGTGGATGCTAGTGTATGAGAATATAATCAGTGGCTGAGGTTGGGAAGGGGGGGAATGCAAGTCATTAAATTAGTTTGTCACTAAGACACCATGCTGCAACCTACAGCTAACAACCAACATGCTACACAGCTGCAACCAAACACACTAATGCTCTCACTGTGACTGGCACATCAAGACTGCTTGTCATGAGGGTTCCAGAAAGCCAGCCCTGCATCATCCTTCCCCATCCCCGCATCATCCTTCCCCAGCCCCACAGTTCCTTTGCTGCCTCAATTCCAACCAGCATCAAACACAGCTCCTTCTCTCTCCACCCGAACCATGGTATCTCTGTGAAGTAAAGTTTAGAGGGGCAGGATATTCTGGTATTTATGAGAGTCCTTATTCTCCTCTGGTCTTTTTATACAGGAGAATTATTTGCCTTCATTTTGAAGGCCTAATGAGCAGAATTATGTGCAAAATCATGACCACATCATGAATGAGGGAATAGAATCCATTCAAGACCTGTTCCATTCCTAAATAACCAGCTGCATTCACCAAGAAGTTTGCCTTCACATATTAGCTGATCAACTTATCACAGAAGACCACTGAATATCCTTTTCCACCAGTTAAATGAAAGCTTACAAAATCCTTACAAAAAGTTTCTTCCACTTTTAGTCTTGACACAAAAATATGACAGAAACTGTACACTCACATTCTTCCATTTGCTATCAACAGGTTGCAAAAGATTCGCAGGGGATGTAGTTAAAGGCTGGGTGACAGAGTCCTACAAAGAAATGAAAATAAAGTATTTTAAGCCTTTGTACAAAAAGAAGAAAAACATGGCTAATATCACGCACAAAAGTAGTGCAGTTCATTTTCTCACAGTATGGAGACTAGGGGCAGAAAAAAAATGAGACTACAGGAGAGATATAACTACCTAGAATCACTAATGTTGCCTCATAGTTTATACATATTAAATAAACACAAGTTAAAAGCACTGCTGCAGCAAAAGACAAATAACAACCTTACAGTAAGCATATTCTACAAGATGTACTCATGTATCACACAAGAATGAATTCTTTGGTAGCACGGCACTTCAGGAGACTTCAACTTTTGGAGTTCGTTGTATTAGGAACATAATCATGTTCATTCCCAGGTGCATAAACAAGGGCAACAGGGACTGATCACAAACTTCAGAACAGAATTATTATACTGGAGATTTCTTGTTTAAGCAGCTCTGCAAGCTTTGAGCAGAATGAGGAAGTCAGTTTTAAAATAAGAAAGCTAGTGCTAATCTAAGAATGTACCATCTTTCTATAGCAATAAGAATCAATCAATCATTAAATCTCTGCAGTTTAATATATAAAATTAAAAATAAGAAGTGTAATACTCTTTTAATATGTAACTGACATATCAGTTATTATCTTTGTTCTTCCTTGTTAAACTTCTTGGCATTTCTTTTAAGAAAGAAAATTTTTTCTCCAATTCTGCTTATACTGTTGTATAGAGGTATTCTTTGTTTTCCCTCTCCTTCATGCAAGCAGAGAACTATGCATGCAGCAAAGACAGTAACAACACATTTCTGTAATATCAATACACAATGCAAATGCAAAATACGCAAGTAAACCAAAACAAGAAGAACACAGCTGGACAGGGAAAGTAAACATGAGGCAGTATGAAGGAATCCTTTAATCCTTTTCCATTCAGCTTTTAAGATTAGGCTTATGAATGTAGAGATGTACAAAAAGATATAGAGATTCTATGTACTTGCAAGCAAATAGGACACATTAATCCTTTTTTCCTTTTAGTTAACCTGAAGAGACAAATAGCATCTGCCATATAAAAAAACTTCATGAGATCTAAAAAAGAAAAATGGTTCTCCAAACAACACTACTAGACACTCGTTTTCAACAAGATACAGCTGCATAATGAAATAGAGACTTTACATTTTAACCCTCCTCTTCAAAGTCTGATATTACTTACCATCCATTGACCTTTAAAGCATAAAAGTTAGAAATGAAGCTAAACAGAGTGGAATAAAGGCAGAAAAGGTAGTTCTATTTAAAGAAAAAAAAATGTACTATGATACATTAAATATGCACTGGCTCAAAAAATAAAATAGTCTTGTGAAACCAGAAGCATTTTCTGAAATTTAGCTTCTTGTATCTTGGTAAAGAAAAAACACCAACATTCAGTACTTCCAATAAAGCTAAGATTTTTCCTTTATGATCTGTCAAGTAAGAAGCTAACAATTAGAGCAAGTTATCAGAAATACTCAGAAGAATCTACTACGTCTTTATATGGACCAGAATTATAAAAACAATTTTTGAAAATGAGTTAGAACTAATATGTAATTTGAATAGTTCCACATTTCACTGTTCCAGCAAAACTTCATAATTATTTTTACCTTGTCTGGGGAGCAAACCTTTCCTCCGCACTCAATCTGTAAGCACCAGAATTATATTTTACCTAGCTGTAGAATAAAATGTTTTATTTTCATCTAAACCCTCAAACTGTAAATCCTTTTTTGCATATACTTGGCCAATTTACATTCTGCCAATATTTAATAATGCAAATCAACTCCAATAATGACACAAGACTTTAATAAGACAGAAAACAGCTACAGGTCTTTTAGTTCTAACCTATCTGAAGAATTACTGGAATTAAGATACAGATCTAATTAAACTCTCAAAAGCATTTCCACAATATACCAAGCAAAGCTTACCGATGTAACATGAGATACATCTGTTGAAGAGCTTGCAGAATTCTGTGGACCACCCATGTGCATCTTGCTGATATGTGTATTCAAACTACCCAAGCTTTTGAAGACACAGCTACATTCTGTACAGTTGTATGTAGGGCCATTCTTCACCTTCAGTAAAACAAAAAAAGTTAAGTAAACTTCCCCTAAATCTACCAAATTCTATATTTTTCGTTATTTATCCACATAACATATACTATGGGGTTAGGAGAGCTAAAATAGTTTATTTTTCCAAGTTACTGATATCCCTTTATGGAATCAGTCTGGTATCTCTCAGATATCAAGTCAAGTCAACTGTAACCTACATGCATGACTGTCATCTCCTATTACCACTTCTCAACATTGGGAAGCACCAGAGAGCAAAACAAATGTCATCTGGCACGAGGCCTCAGACTTTTCCTTCCTTACAATTTCCTACCATTACACACTTAAAAACAAAACCAAAATGCAACTTTATCACTTAAGATGTGCTTGAAAATGTAACATCATACATAATACAAATGGAAGTTCGCAAATATGAAGAGAAAAAAATGCAGATAATTTATCTTTAAATTTTGGGTCGCTTCTATTTACTTTTGCAAATGTATCTTTTATAAACTTCCAAGAAAAAATAAAAATCCAGTTTTCAGGTCTATGTAGAATGAAGGCAAGATAGATTGGGCCAAAGGCCATAGGGTCTGCATGGAAAAAAAAAAAAAAAAAAAAGGAAAAAAAAAAAACCCACAAAACCAAAACACAAACACACACACCAAAAAAACAACACAGTGAAGGTCAGGTAAGTTTAATATTTGAACACACAGGATGAGAAACTGATCAGCAGCAGCTCGCTTGGAACTTTCAGGCTGAGGGTTTAGGAAATGAAAGCAGCTAAATTTGCAGATTCCAAGCATCCTCACTTCCCCCTCCTCCTCAGTCTACCACACAGCAGTAAGAACCACTGCAGTGTACAGAACAACAAAGTCTTCAAAAGAAGACATGCTGCTTGCAATGTAGTAGGGAATTTTGTACTTTCTGACATTAGCTTAAACTGGTAACAAAACTTTCAGAAAGAGCTATCAACTAATAAAATACAAGTATGACTAAACACCAATATATGAAGTGAGAATCAACCTGTTTCATTATCACCTGTAATATTATTTTGTGACTGTCTCAGGATAAGATGAAGAATTAATAGAGTTCTGCATGCAGTATTGAAGGAAACACAGCAACAGCAAGAAAGAAAAAAAAAAATCAACAAATGAGCCAAAGCAATATCTGGAATGTAGGCTCAGGATCACAAAACACAGCAAAAGACGTGATCAAGAGGCAGCATTTATTTAAAGTCCCTTATCCCACAACTTAGTTGGGTTTTGTTTTTTTTTTCTTACAAAAACCCAAGAGTAACAGAGAAAAAAGTGAAAAATATTTTTGGCTTGATCCCCAACAATCTTGTAACAGTGAAAAAAAAAATCAATGTAAATTATGAAATTAATGTTGGTGCATTTTTTATGTATCAAAAGCTATCGCATATAGGGAGCTGTGATCAGTGAGGAAGACTAGTCACAGAAAGTCATATAGAATGTAAACATATGGTTTAACACAAAACACTAAGACATATTCAACGAAGGACCACATCCTAAAAGTAAGAAACTCTAACACTCTAGAAGGATCCTTAGTAAGAAAAAATCCAATAAATAAGATCTATTGTTGTAACACAAAAATGGAAAAGAAGAAAGCAAATTTCAAACAGAGTTAAGGGAAGGAGTGAGAGCAGAGATGATAATCTGAGGGGGGGGGGGGATGGCGGGGTGACACACAAGAAAAAAATAGCTGCCTCTCTCTATCTGTTTCGGTTTATACCTTGCAAATCAAAACTAGGTTTCTTTCTACAGGTATTTCCAAACACAAATCACTAAAGTCAGCAAGGAAATTACTGAACAAATTTGCATAGCCATCATTGCTCAGCAGATTATATGCTAGATTATATCTTAGAAATTGTCTGTCACAAAGAAGAAAAAAAATCAGCATTAAGAGGTCTGAGACAACAATGTTTTTTATCTCATTTTGTAACTGAAAAACCTCCAAAAAAGGCTGCAAGATATGTATTTCAAAGACAAATTACAAGTATGCTCTATGATGGAGTCAGAGGGTTGCTGTTTGGCCTTGACTTTCCTTTTCACAATTTTTGCTTTGCTGCTTTTGGCTTACTTTCATCTGATTCTAGCCCTCATTCTCCCAAGACGGACACAGGTACATTTTTATACACTTAAGACCACTAATAATTTATAAATCTATCAATGTATTGAAAAGACAATGGTAAAAGAAGGTTTTGCTACTTATCCTCAGTACAGATTTATTCAGATTAAGCTATTTTAGGGAAAGCTTGCAAGTAAAATCAACAAACTAGCTTCTATACTATAGCAGTAAACCTATACTGGCTGTAGAAAGTACCAGAGAGCATAGGAATAGCAAACAGGATAATTTAAATAATGAAAATTAAATAAGCAGTATATTATCACCAGCCACTTCATGAATAATTGCATTTACCTCTGAATGAACTCTCTGTATATGTGACTGAAGATTGCCTTTCTGAGAAAAGGCTGCAGGACAAAAGGCACAAGCATGGGGTTTTTCACCAGTGTGCTTGATCATATGGGTCTGCAATGCCCCCTTCTGGTTAAAGGCTTTTCCACATTCACTGCACTTAAAAGGTCTTTCACCTGAAAGGGAAAAAAATAAGGATGTGGGATAAGGGGTTTTAAATAAACATTAGTAGTTTCCTGTACCTAAATGAAAAATTGTATCGGTTAAAATACTGCATATATATATATCTGTACATACACACATGTAAACACAGAAATATATGTTGTTAGGTGTTTCGACGACAAAATTGTTTACCTTGACCACCAATCTCACCATCTGCTCCAATAAAGATGTAGCTTTGTGAAAAAGTTTTATGACCTAGCTGATGATGATCAGTTAAAATGTGTGAAATAAATGAAACTTATACAAAACAATTATTTAGAACAGCTTCCCTCAACTTGTGATTTGGAAGATCTCAGAAGTTGCTATGCAAAAATGCTATGAAAAGAAAAGAAAACCCCAAACCACATACAGCATTCTTTTACACCAAATCCTGTAAAATGTGTGTACCTGCACAGAAACAAATGGGGGAGCAGAGGGTGAAATGGACAGCAATAAATGTCAAAAATTTAACCTTTTATTTAGTCTAAAATTAAAAAGTCTTAAAGCAACACTGTAAAAGATGGCCTATGGTTCCCACTCCCCAATAAATATTAATAGCCATTCATTCTTTGCAACCACTTACTGAAAATTTGCAATAAATTAATGTTTTTATTATCTGAGATATTGTATAGCCCTGCTCAAAAAATAATTTTAAAACCTGGAATGTGTTATTTCTACTGAACATTAAAGAAAATCCAGGCAATATTCTTACAGGAATGCTCTATCACTATTTCCTGATTTTGCTGTTCTCAATGCTGAGCATACTCACAGTTATTTGTACGCGAACACCAGATTAACCATGAAAAACTCACCAGAAATTCTAAGTGACAAAAAGTAATAGAACTGCATTAACATATTAAAAAGCTATATATTTTAAACACAGACACTAAGAACAAAGTTCAGTTTCTTATTTACAATGTGTCTTAATTGACTGCTGGAAATCTCCACTGTGAACTCAATATTACCCCCCCTTTTTTTTTTCTTTTAGTGAAACAGTGGTAACTCCAGGACCCTGAGACCATTTAACACTTTGCCTTTGTACATTTCTATAGCAAAACCACTATAAGCATGTTGCACATTATGTCTGCTACACCAGTAAGTGTGCTAAATATTACAAACACTAAAGCAGTTTTAATGAATATTTTTGTATGATTTCTAATTATATAGCTGTAATTACATCTCATTTAAAATTATTAATTCTTAATTAAATTCACATTGTTTGAAATAAAAGCAGCTATTTTCTTAAATAGATTACAAGCACATAACTCCCACAGTATCAACTGAAGGAATGTATCAACTGAAGGAATGTGTATTTTCTGTTCTGCTGCTTATGGCTTTTGAAGATGCTTTAAGGTCTGCATGTTTTAACCGTGTATTTTTAATATAGATTAAAATACAGAACACAGAGTCAGATCTTGAAATAGTGACAAAATTCATATTGGGCTTTCATAGGTAAAATGCTTAGCTTCCACTAATAGCTGCTGGTGGACACATAGAAGTATTACTTCAGGTTAAGTTTGCCTATTTAAGTGAATTTCATTATAAAAATGAAATCTTAATTATAGCGTAGAAATGCGAAATTTCTGTATTTCTCAAGTATAACTTAATAAAATACAGATTTGGGAGGGGGAGTGGGGGATTCACTACTTATTAATATACGAATTGCAATCCCTGAGACTTTTTTTTTTTTTTGCAAAGGGTGTAAGTGCTTGAAATTAATAGCTATGAACAAAAAAAGTATTGCAATTAAGACACTAATGTAATGCTCCACATGTGGCACAGACAAGCTCTTTTAACAATTACAGATTTAAGTATTCTAAAAGCTTTAAAGCCGAGTTGTTCTTTCCTACATATTTTACAGTACCTCAAGCAATTGGATGCCAGACAAGATTGTCTGCAGATTTAAAGTAATAAGATACTTCACAAATTAAATGAGTATTTGCTAGCTACTTGGAACTTAAAATGACGTACCATCATGTGCAGAATGAGACTACATTTTCTGTGTCTGGCTTCCCAATAGACAAATGTCTTCTTACTCTTCAAAAGAACTATAAATGCCCTTGAACTTTTTGAAGCTTTAGAAAAGCGTCCTCAAACAACTATAATCTTGTTTCTTTAATTATGACTAGAATAAGCTAAAATAACGTATCAAATAGATACAAAATTCTAAAATAAGAAAGTTAATTTTCAATTACTTTATTTGGATATTACATTGAGGCAACTTTTAAAGCAGGTACAAGGGTGACCTCTTGTGTTACTGTTTTACAATTAAATTATAAAGCTTAAAAAGATTCCTAAGAAAGAGTCACACAACAGAATTTTAATTTCTCCCTTGGCAAACAAAGACATTCTTGTACATCGCAACTCATCACATCGCTGTCTGAACAGACTGCTAATACAAACAAAATTGCACACTTACATAGTTTACTGCTTTAATTTGCTAAAAAATAGACAAACAGCAATTTATTCACATGATGAAAAATACATATATATTGCACATCACTGGAGCACCTTTAATTGAAGTTTTGTTTAAAGCCAAACTTATGCTATGTTATGAATGTCTGGTTTAAACTTGAGAACTATTCTTACAGTCCTCTGTACATTTAAAAAAATTTTGTATTATTTTATACTTAGCATTTTTTACTTATCTCAATTGCTTAAGGATTAAACAAACACACATATTTATTACAGTAATTTTGTAAAAACTATCTGCTATTCTTTCTGCAAAACTGAATAGTCACCCGCTCTCTTCAAGGATCAAAATTACAATGAAGGCTTATCACCTCGCAAGTTCACTAAAATGGCAGTTAAAGTAAGTACAGAAAACATATGGCAGCAGCGTTAAATAAATCAATCGAAAAACCAAAGCAAGGCCACTATGTTAGCAGTATTCTTCATTCTCATGTATTTCTACCCTTTTTGTGATTGTAAATTTTAGAACCTGTTCTCTAGAGTATGTAAGATCTTATTTAGAGTACCTGACGGGCCCCTTATCTAGGTGTTCCAATTTTAGGGCCCACTGAAACTTTAAATAGTAAAACTGGTATTCTGTAACAAATGAAACCTGTACGGTACTTAAAATTTCCAGATGTATGTCACTAGAAACAGTTGAAAAGGTTTTTAAAAGCATATAGATTTCCTAAGCAAACGAATTACATAAAGAGTGTTTTTAAACCAACAGGTAACTGCATCTAATGAGCCAGATGTATTAATACTATTTCAAGTCCCAACTGGGAGAAAAATACTTAGCATTTCACAGATTAATTGCATTTTGTAAAACAAATGCAAACTAAAATAATTCCTTCCACAGTCTTACCTGTGTGTATCCTAACATGTCGTGTTAACTGACTTGGCTTCTGGAACGTCTTTCCACAGTGAGGACAGGAATAGGTAAACCCACTTCTGTCAATATTTCTGTTATAAGATCTGGTATTTGATACTCTGTCATAAAAAAAAAGGGAAGTTAGATAAAATCCTCTTAATCCTAATACTAAACATTATTTTGAAGAAGCTGATTTTACCTGATCATTTTTAACACACAGAGTAAATTTGATGATAGTATCAGCTGCAACAGTAAAAAAATCAAACTTTTTAATGATACTAAAAGAACAATGTAAATGGAGCACTTTTCTAAGGGCCCACAAACACCAAGAATTTTACAGTCATTTCTGTAATAAAATTAATACTTCTTAAGAGGTTCTCTAGAGACATTTTCCCTGCAAATTCTGCTAGAAGTATACAGTGACTTGCAAATACTATTTTCATGGGAACTTTCAACTCTGTGCAACTTCATTTCTTTTGCCTGAACACAGAAAAGACTTGTTCTTAACTAGAATAGGAAGATCTCATGAACTAGAGCAGAAATGCTTTGCTGAGATCTAACAAAAACAGGTTAAGAATTTAGCAACCTAAATATTCACCACTGCTCCTCAAATACAAATCACAGTCTCCACAGAGACATCGTAACAGATTATATAAACTCCCATAATTCATTTTTCAACAAAAAAACCCCAATTAGCTTAAATGACTGCTGAAAAACAGCAATGCAGAAAAAAACCCTGATTTTATGCTGAAAAAAAAAAGAAAAACCAAAAACTTAGGGGATATGAAAAGACCATTACGACTCAGCTAAAGAAGGTGAAACCACAAGGCAATATGGTATCTAGAGCACTCCACATTTTTCATAGTGCCTGAGTATTTACACCTATACAGTAATCCAGCTTGTCAGTACTGCTTAAAGCTAACTGAAATTATAGAATTTTAAGTACCTGGTGTTTTTCTGAACAATTGAGAAGTAAGAATTAGCCAATGTGGAGCAGATGCACGAAACTGAAACACCACTACCTTGAAACACAGGCTGGTATAACAATAGAAAAAATAGCAGGGGAGTAACAGTCCATGCAGAATACAGGAAATCATTGAACTCCTGCTCAAATGATGCTTCTTTCTACTCTAAGAGAACATAGATATTCAGTGTATATTTAAAGGAAAGCACATATTCCCTTCCAATTACTTCAAACAAATATTACATGAGTTTTTAAGCTCTTTTTATACTCTTGCAGAGTGAGCACAGAGTTTGGGTAATATATTTTATTTTTACATATTAATTATATCTATCAAAATTTACTGAAGTATGAGGTATCCAGAGTAAAATCAACTGAAGATTGAAGAGTAGGAGAGAGAACAGCACAGATGTTAGAACCTCTTCTTCTTTCCACCTCAGGACAGATCTAGACCAGCCTGATGGTTAGAATATGCTCTCTGATGAGCAGCAACATCTGTTTCAACTATAGCTGTGGCATTTTAATAAAAGAAATAACTTCTAATTTGGAGACAACTGCAGGGACAATCCTTCAAGATCAGATCACCTTCTACCATATTCCCTCATTTAGATTTATAATCACCATTTTCTTTTCAGCAGGAGTTAGATACTAAATTTAAATTGTAACTTTGTAATAGTTTTCCATTCAAATGTTTCAAACAAAATAAACACCTTTTGGGGAAGGAAAAGTGCAACCACTTTATGAAAAAAAACTTAAGGGAACAAGGCTCTTCATAATTTTAAGTCCTAAAATTTTTTTGAAGCCTATTTTACAATGAAAACCAGGAAGCAAATAGTAACATTTTTAATTACTGATGTAGGCCTTTGAACTTTATATACAGTCAGACACGTTAGGTCAAATGTTAACTTTTCATAATTCATTTGAACAGTATGAGAGGATTGTGTCAAACAGTAAATTTAAAAAAAAAAAGATAAATCACAATGTCCACATTTTTGTTTTCAAAATCACTTCTACTGAAACACTGAAGGTGGAGGGGGATCGCTTATGCAACTCATGAATGTGGCTCACATATTGGTTGTATTGGTACCACTGGTGAAAGGACAGTAAAGCACCATTATGGACACTAGTTTGTTGAATACAAATGCACCATGTTTCTACATGAGAACTGATAAATAAGGTGAATCTCATATATAAAGTAGTAATCCATGTTTATGAAAATAAAGATAAACTCTCGTGGAGCACTTGTATCTCATTCGTATCAGAATGCAGCATGCATAATACTCTCTCAAAATCAGAGCAGATTCACTCATTCTTACTTATTTATCCCAACTTACACAGGAGATGTGCACAACATTAACATTTTTTGTGTGTAATATCATATAACTCAATAGAAACAACTTTACCTAAATTTTCAGTTTGCAAATGGAAATCTACAACAATACTTTTTTAAACCTTCTGGAACATGACTACTAAGATCTCATAACCTGCATCATCTGCCAATAAAAATAATTGGAAATGCCCAATATTTCTCATTTTTACATATATATTTTTCCCATATGTCTTTTATAGAAACAGAGTAAAGATTAAAAGAGAGATGATCTGTCAAAAACCTCAGACCTTCTTCATGTACAAACTAAACCAACAGAAGTAAGTTTTTCTTTCTTCTAACTTAAAGTAATTTTCACCTTCCTAAAAAGTGAAGTTAAACTAGAGAGCTGAAAGGAAGACCAGAATACATATTCACTGAAAGCAAGAACAGCATTTATTAGGCCTGTTTTTTCCCTTCATTTTGTGCTTTTTCAGATTTACAAGAAACTCGCAGCAGGCTGTGGTAAGGACTACTTCCAAAAGACGATTAAACTGCAAGGAACAACTGATTTCTTTGCAGAAGGTAAGCATTAGAATTTTTGCAACTACAATAACTGCTATGTAAAATTAGTATACATTTTCTTCAATGTTCTGCCATTAGCCTTTAAAATCACACATACAACACACTTCAAAAAGCACCCTGTATCAGAAAAACTTTGCTTGTGTTTACACATAGCTAGCAGATGGAACTATGCTTCTCATGGGTGCCTAAATATGAAAACAGAAAAAAAAAGTCTCAAAAAATAACCACTTACTTTATCAAGGTTTTAAAAAGCAAATGCCATTTCATAACAGCATACAAAAAAAAAGAAATTATCTGCATAGACTGTGGTACTTTGCTGACTGGAAATGCTACTCTTGCTGCCCCCCAGCTATGGCTGTAAAAGTAACATCTGGTTATTTTGTTATAATCCCATGATTGTCACCTTATTTTATAGTGAGTTTTCATATGCTCCTTCAGCTGTGAGGAAGTTTCAAATTCCTTTTTGCAAGATTTGCAGCTGTGGATCCTACTGCCTGCCAATTCTTGACGATGTTCTTCCATGTGTACGGACAGCTGACTCTGTAAAGTAAATTCATCTCCACACTCTGAACAGATAAGATTCTGAAAGAGATAATAGAGACTGATTTTTCAAAAGACTCCCAAACAGTGGTACACTTGCACACAAGCTTTGCTCAAGGAGACAAATGTATCCTTCTATGGACATTGGCAGCTGGAAGCAAGCAGCAATGAAAGTACACAAGCGAAAAAAGTTTATGAGCCCCATAATATAAATCATGAAAAATAATCACTGCAAGCTTATGGTAATATTTATATTTTAAGAAACTCCACTGAAAGTGAATTCTGAAGAAGTTCGTATGTTAGAAGAAACAAGCAGTTCAGTACCATCCTCACCACCACTTCCTATTTCCTTGTCAGGCTAGTTCGAGATACATATAAAAACTTACCTCAGTGCCATTATGCTATAGTATACATAAACATTTGTAAAAAATACTACTTTTAACCAGAAACATCTTAACTGGTATATGCAGGGATTTTACACTTTTACTGGTTAAAATTATACAAATTGCCACTTACTTTTTAACACTAATCCCACCACAGTTACTACTGACTTTCTTAAGCTATTGTCACAGAAAGACAACAGACATAAATCAGGACACAATGTTTTTGACAGGCATCACTTCAACCCATTAATTTTACAGCAGTGTTAAATGTACCACTTTCCAGTTACTTTAGTATTCCATGTCATTTAGAATGTAAATCTTACTTGTAATGTTTAATGCAAAAGCACTGCCATTTCTCTGAAATTTAGAGGAAGAATTAAAGTCAAATATTGGTTCAATGAAAACTAAAAGCTCTGCATTTATTTGACTTCCTTTTGCTTTTCAAAACCATTAATTTCATTTCTCAGTGTATCTTTATTTTACAAAAGCTAAGCAGAGAGTTAAGACTAAATGCCTAAAAATATTCACCATCTCTTTGGTTCTTTATTGGTGTGCATAAGTAACTTCAGACAGTTTTGATCTTGGTTCATTTTTCAGTAATTGTAAATGGAAATGGTTTTTTATGCTCTCCCCTTCTTTTTCTTCCTTGAACGATCAACAAGGAGGAAAAAAAAAAAAGTAGTGTTCATTTAAATAAAGATATTTACAAGAATGTTTTAATCAAGAGGAACAAAGATATGCAGTGCTATTTTTAAAATGCTTTGACAATAAATTTGTTCCTTAAGTCTGGAAAAGCAAAAAATCTGCAAGACTGCCAGAGAACATTTCTGCACAAAAATCTGAAGCCCTTTAATGAAATTAAGTACTACCTCAAAAATTACTTGTTTAATCTAACTTAGAGATCTTTATTACTGGACTCAAGCTATAGTGCGGGACAATAAATATTTCTTTCTTTTCCAGGATCTACACTAAAATCTGAGTAAGAATACTTCTTATCGAAAAATATTGTCCTTACAAAACAAGTTTGGTTTATGAGGACTCTTTTGTACAAGTGGGAAAAATTACCTCATGAGAAGCTTAAAACGCATACTCATGGTCCACAAAACTGAGTTTGTCAATCACTTCTCAACATTTTTCAGACACACATTACCTATGACATTACATTGCTATTATTTATATTCTATTAAGCAACTTCCACAAACAAAAGAAGAGCTTGAGAAGAAGTATTTGAGACAATGAAAGCCCATGTATTTTTATTAATTACTGTAGGATTTGCTGTAGGAAAACAAGGACACGGTAAAATAGAAAAACTGTACAAAACCCCAGCGATATATCAAACCCAATAGCCCCTCTCTGGAACAGGCAGTACCAGATTTTTTTTTTTTTCCCCTCAAGCAAACAAAAATTCCACAACCACACACAGAACAAATAATTGCATCTTGTTAACCTCACTGTGGTTAAACCCACCTTCTAACATTAAACAAAGTAGCTGTTCATACATTGCTAGATAATACTTAAAATTCCCAAACTCAGAAATAATTTTAGAAACCTTTATTCATCTAATTCTACCTGTATTAACTATCTTTATCTTATCAGATTCAATATCTGAAGAAACACTTTGGAACTCACAATCTTCACCTGTTTAGTATCAATGACTCCTACCATCTGTAAACATTTTAATTTGCACTTTTCAAAGGCCATTGCTACCAAATTATAAGGTAGGACAAATCAAATACAGTGAACAGTCTTAAAAAAAAGGAAAAAAAAAAAAGTGGTGTTTTTTTTTTTAAACTGAACTTTCACTCTATATCCACCAAATATCAGTTTTAACTTTTTCAACATATTAAGGTTTTGTTTTCCTATAGCTCAAGAAAACCTCATGCTCATGGAGAAAGATGACATATTAGCCATTCTAATGTTGTAAGTTAGAATTTTTCAATTTGTATTTAGCATTCCTGAATTTTTCAGTTTGTATTTAGTATTCCTGTCTCACCAGGTCAAAAGTACCACTGTCCATTTCTACTGAGGAAATGGACAAAACCAAGAGTCCTCTACAAGGTCAGGCCCAGTTACACAAGGTTATGTTCTTTATGACTTCTTAAAGGAAAGCTACCTGAAACTGAGGGATTTCAAATGTGGGTGTCTTCCGTTACACCAGTTTATCACACACAAATCACTAAAGAACACGAGAATAAGTTAGTTTCTTGCAAAACAGATTTAAATAGCCAAAAAAAATCCTTTAAATAGCTCAGAAAAGAACCTCTCTCGTGAAAATCTTTCAACACAGATATGCTTTCCCAAACCTTACTGGAAAGTTCAAGAAGCTCATCACACTAGTTCCTTGTTACTGCCCTTCTGTACTCACCTGTAGTTAAAGCTGGCTGATGCAACACACTGTCAGCTTTATGCAGCAGTCTCCTCAACTGCTACATATGAGCAAGCGAGTACGTATCTTTGCTCTGTTTTCATATTTTCAGCCTTTTTAACAGCACGAGTAAGAAAGTGATAGCAAACAGGAGGGAGAATGTACTCCACTCATAACTTCTTACCCTGCACATTATGAAAAACTCCTGAATAACAGCTTGTGCCATCGTCAAGACCCTCTGCTTCAAGTTCAAATTCCAGCTCTCCTACAGGCCCAGTGCATAACTATCGGGAAAGTCATTCTTGCAATTCTCTGTGAATTTTTTTTTATGTTCATCTGTTTTATCACAGAATTATAGAGCATTACAAGAATATATTCATTAGCAATTGAAAGGTGTTAATATAAGTTTGATTTTTTTAAGCTGCAGATTGAATTTTAAATTGAAAGGCATCACACAACCTATTCTTCTGACATCTGCACCAAGTATAAAAATCAGAGCAGCTGAAGTGGATGAAAAAATCACTTAGTGATAGAAATCAATACTAAAAATCACTCTTAGGCTTCTTCTTGATGCTCAGTTTCCTTATTCTGATGTTTTTAGCAATTCATAACTCAAGTTTCCTCAATACTCATTACACTCTGTATCATTATAGATATATCAACATGCAACAAAATTGTACACAAGTCCTCTCATTTTATCTTGGTTGTGTACATGATAAAATGTGAACTGACAACAAGATTAAAAAATAAATACATTCTCTACAGATGGCATTTGCTGCCTGGTTTAGGGAAAAATGCAAATAGGCCTATCATCCCAAACCTACTGGTAAATACTGCTGTAAGCCGTCTGCAGTTGGTATGGAGAAACATACAATTGTTATGTTTATGATTAGAAGTCTGGCAATAAAAGTACATATTTGACTCAGCTCCAATTCTCCAACACAAAGTGCAATTTTAAAAAAGCCTTCACAGGGGGAAGAGGTAATTACACGATTGAAAACTTTGTATTCTGGGCAGCACAATCAACTCTGGCAACTGCAGTAACGCAGTAATGACTATAAAGTGTGCAAAATACCACTATGCATTAACTGTTTGCTAAGAATTTAACCAATGTCTTATCAAAATGGAAAATGAAATTGTGAGGGGAAGGAACAAGAAGTCCTCTCAAGTAAAATAAGCAGTCAAAAAAAGGGGTGGGAGTTCTAGATAAGGTAACAGGTTCATGATGCAAGAAATAGATTATGAGAGAGCCTCACCATGACATCTGCCATCAAACCCAATCACCCGAATTATTACATGTGGGCTTATCAATGTACATGAAATCACAGAAATTGGTTCAAAATAAAAGTATTTGTAAATAACTAAGAAGTTAATGTTCATATATGATATGATAGCTATCAAACATGCGCGGACACTCTTTGCTAGTAAAGACAGGATGCGAACACTTGCTTATATCCAGTATATTAACTGCTGTTACTACTAGTAAAACAGACTCTCCACTAGAAGTTTTCTATTTCTTCTGAAGGAGACCATTTATCCAATCTAACGCATATAGGTAAGGGATCAAGTACAAACATTATGACATGTCTTTTCAAAACTTAAATTACGACATTAAATGAATTACCTCTTCTTTCTCATGTAGCATTATATGAGCTTTCAGACTGGCTACTCTGGAGAATTTCTTGTTGCACACAGGACACGTAGGATCTTCACCATTGTGAGTACATTTATGAAGTGTCAAGTTGAATTCAACATTAAATGACATCGGACACTGGTCACATCGGTGAGGCTGTTTGTTAAAACCACAAAAATAAAGACAAAATTCAATCTTCCTGTAAGTTACTTACACCCTAAGTGACACATATAACCATACAAATCAAAATGTTTAAAATAAAAAGAGCAATTCAAGTACCTGCATATGATAATGATTCTTAATAATACCAGACTTACTTATTTTCTCTCTTTGCATTTCACTACTGAAAATGCAAATACAGCATTTCAAGACCCTATGGGGAAAGAAGGCAGGGAAACTAAAGAAAGCAGAGACTCAAAACTGACACTGTCCGAGGAGAGTGAAGTTAGCAAGAGAGAAGAATGAGCAAGAGACAGAAATAATTTTTTCTACTTTAACTGAGATCGTGAACTCTCCTTCAGCAAAATTAATAATCAAACCAGCAGAGCAAAGAGCTTAGTTTATGGTAGGATTGACTGCTCTCCAGCTGGTTATCTGCACAGTTTTCATTTGTTAAGACCACCTTCCCCTTTAGATAAAGGCTCTTACACAAGTGTGCAATAGCATGGTTTTAACAATATCAACTTCCATTTTTTATATATCAAATTTACAGCATTGAAACTTGTGTAAGTAGTTCTTTGTGTGCATGAATTACCATCTCAAAGTCCTACATTTTCTAAAAATTAATCTGTATCTACAGCAACCTCAAACAGCAATAAAATCATTTTTCCATCACACTTAAGGAAGTTTTAACTTTGTGAAATAGAAGGCAAGGAACAGAAATGAAATGCTTCAGATTACAGATGAAACCTTTGGCAAAAGCTTATTTAAAAAGTCAGTCCAGTCTTAATCACGTATCTGTATTTTTCTCATTCTTTCCCAAATTTGATTTGTAAGCAGCTAAAGGGATGACATTAATCTGCTAATAGATACATACTAGATTAGGTTGCTTGACATTACTGAAAACAATTGTAAGAGACTAGCAGGGTCCAGTTTATCAATACAAGCATTATTTTCTTTTTATTGCTAATGTGGAGAATCAGTTTGGAAATTCAATTAAAAGAAACCCATACATTTTTCTCATCTACCTGAATATTTTATAAATCAATGAAAACAGCTAAAATTAAAAATTACTGTACTGGAAACAACAATCTAACTAAACGGCATCAAAGTTAAGGTCCTGTCTCAAAGGAAACATGAGCGAGAAACTTCATAAAATTCTGAGGTCCCAAAGTAGTAATTATTAGTGATGTGATTTAAAAAAAAAAAAAAAAAACCACCAAAAAAAACCCCACACAAAAACGATGTCTTGTGTTAGCTTTACTTGTCAGTATATGAAAATATCAGTATATACTGGTATTTTCTGAGTTTATATCTACTAAAATTCATACCTTGTCATTTTGCTCATGATCCCTCATATGGCGCTGGAACTGGGTCTCTTTTGGGAAAGACAGCAAACAGATCTCACACTTATTAGGTACTTGGTAGGGAAAATTACTGTTTTCTGTACTCGGTGTCAGAACATCATCTATAAAACAAGCACTGAGACATTTGTATGAAGTCACATTTCATTTACTTCTAATTTATTGTAAAAAACCCAAATTCTTTGAAGCAGAAACTACCCAAACTCCTGTAAGATTTGACTTACACAAGATTCTAACTTCACAGGATCTTGAAGATCTTGGGCATAAACATTACTGCTTCCACTGACACAGAATCAACAGAATATATCCATCCCTCTAACTGCCAGTCACTAAGGAGATAATCACCTTTTCCTAGTAATTTGAAATAAATTCTTTCTGTGCTTCATAAAAACCCATGAACTTTGCAACAAAATAAAATGCTGCCAAATACACTAGGTGCGAGTAAGGGGTTACTTTTAATAATGTTATGTCACATGTTTCTAAAAAAACTTTTTAATATGCCATAGTCAGCACTTAACTACACAGCTTTTCTGCCCTCCCCCACTCCTTTCTCTTTTTTTTTTCTTTAAGAATAATTTAGGCATCTTTTATTTCTTCTACTTCTGGCAACATAAAACCTTTATTATTACCTTTACAGTTCTAAACTCAACACCAATGTTTCAAATAGCTGAGAGATTCAATAAACTGCAAGTCAAACTGTGTGCACATGAATTCAACAGAGAAAAAGATTTATTTTTTTTTAATAGACCCAGTCTAAGCCTACAGTTTTCTTGGTTTGAGCTCCAACAGTCACACAACTTTTGATATACAAATTGCAAGCTTCTATATCCTCTTGCTCAAATAGCTGAAATCAGTCCTATAAATATGTAGGATATAAGGAAAATATTAATCCAAGTAAGTTAAACACATTTTACACATGAGAAGATACTGTACTACTAAGTAAGTTATCTTTAATTAAGAAAAACTTTAAGACAAGCAATTGGCAGGAGGGGTTAAAATATGTAATATTCAAAGCAGTATTAATAAAATGAAAATAAAAATTGATTGACTTGTGCTGCAGGTTAAGGACACTAAAGAGAAAAAACCCATAGAATTCAGTTTCAAAGACTGCCACAACTCAACAAAGTGCATCAACAACAGAATGCAACAGGATGCAAAAAAAAGGGAACGTTGATTTTGTTATCTAGACATGCAAGGCCTGATGTTTCCCTTTAAGAAAGTCAGTACTTCTCACCATGTGTGTAAGAATTAGGCATAGGAAGTAACAACACAACAAGAAATTTACAGCATCCTGTTTACATTTCCTCAGAGGAAACCCAAGATTACAATTCATATAGTATGTCTGCTCACTACTGCACCTACCTCAAAGTCCTCTCTCATTCAATACACCATTTACAAGGAAAAAAAGAAAAATCAGTACCTTACATCCTGACCACCTTTTCTTCATGCTAAAATTCTCATAAACAAACTTAAAAAGCTTGTAGTTGAGGAAGCTCTAGGAAACATACCAGCACAAGATATTATGGGCGAGAAATCACAACTAGCACCAATGTGCTGGGGACTTACTCTTCCCATTTCTGGACTAAGTCAGCCAATTAACTTTTGCTTTGCAAGACAGAAATACTTTGCTTAACTATCACAAATCTTTGTATACACTTAAACCTACTGCATCCTTTAAAAGACTCTCAGCTGTAAATTCACAGCATACACAGATGCTATCAATCACATCCCTGAAACAGTCACAATTCTTCAAAAGCTGAAAAGCACAGCTTTAATTACAAGGCACTGTCCTTTAAGCGTCCTTGTGTTAAATGTACCCGAGTTAAATCATAGAATCATAGAAGGTTTTGGGTTGGAAGGGACCCCTAGAGGTCACCTAGCCCAACCCCCTGCAGGGAGCAGGGACACTGCTAACTAGGTCAGGTTGCTCACAGCCCCG
>BOSO01021350.1:28171-69895 GCA_018403395.1 Gorsachius goisagi | reverse complement strand
TGGAAACATTCAAGGCCAGGTTGGATGGGACCCTGAGCACCCTGATCGAGTTAGCAGTGTCCCTGCTCACTGCAGGGGGGTTGGACTAGATGACCTCTAGGGGTCCCTTCCAACCCAAAACATTCTATGATTCTATGACTCTATGATAAGAACAAGTGCCCTGCAGAAAGCTAACAACCAATAATCTTTCATACTTCCTACCACTACATCTGAGACACATCTCACATACTGCTTGTATTAAACATCAATAAATCAAGATGTATATGTTGCATCAGTTGTCTGCAAACCCCTATTACCTATAGAAAGAGAATGCCTTAGATTTTGAAACCCGAATGTCTTCCAAACAAATTCCATTTTCTAGTATCAAGTTACATATTTTTATTGTGTTTTTTTGTTTAAGAGCTTTAATTTACTGCCTTTAATAACTTCTGTATCGCTAAAAATCTCCTGCTTCCTAATAAGCATATTTATTTCTAGAGAATGCAAATTCAGTAAAAAATTCTTTTAGTTGGTGGAAAAAAAGTTGATAATTATCATGACATTCTGAAAAATGCAGTTCTAATATCTCACTGCCAAGATATCCAACCTGGCCTTTAAACCATGGAAAGTGTTGATGTTGCCAGTTGACAGTGCAGAACATGTGTTTTGGGGACAGCTGGGTTTTTAATAAGTAAAGTAGCTTTGTGATTTGCCAAGGCTAAACACAGAGCAATCATCTATTCCTTTTCTTTTTTTCACTAACAAAAATCCTAAACAAACCAACCCCAAATAAACCCAAAACAGCAAAACCCCCTTACACTTATTGAATAAAAGATACTTTCCCCATTTCCTTATAATGAAATTGTTGTCCAAAGTGACTCTTAAAAAACTGTCAGATCCTGAGAGACTAGCAAATATAATGAACTTTTTGTGTTTTTAAACCCAGCTGCATTTCTAACGACATCTTAAAATCCAGCATACATGATCACATTTTCCTTGTCTGCTGACACCCTCCTTCTGCACCTGAAGAAAATTCTGCACTCAACCAATTTCAGCAACACTTGACAGCAGGCAAAAGATGGCAAAAATTATAATTTTTGAGAAGTTTCAGAAATATCAGACAGACAGAAGAGAGAGATCCTATCAGTACCTCACTGAAGAGGAAAATAGAATATGAGCTTAATCCTTGCTGGAAACTGAAAAATCCAGGCAGGAGAAGACAGACCATGCCCCACCAAATACCACAGAATACCCATCTCTCTACATCTCTTTTGTAATGCAGATTCTGTGATGTCAAATAAGGCAGAAAGGAAAGCTAACTATTTTCCAATATGTGGGGCAGCCAAAATTACCTGTTTAAATGTGGCTTCCCGCCCCCCCTCCCCATAGTAAAGAGCAAGACTGAGCTTATACCTACTATGATTTAGATTTTTTTAAGAAGTCAGCTGATCACCCAACTGTGGTGAACCGCATGAGCCACTCATCATTCACCTTACCACTTTTCCTTTCTTTTTTCTTTTTTTAAAATCGTACTGGATAACTTCACAAATGCATGATAAGCATGGTCTGACAATCCATCCAAAAAGGATCAGCCTAAATTAACCTTACAATCACCCGACATAAAGTACCAGGTATCCAGGAAGTGAGAGACACACCTGTGAAGCAAACAGGCCATTTCATGTGGATGTCCTGGACCACTGTGTTATGACTTATATGGCAAATGAGGTCTCCAGAAAAAGAAGTTGGATTTGCAATGGAAATACATTGTCCATTGCAGTGGACACAATGCACAATGTGTCCATTTCTGCAAGGACCCATGGCCTGTTATGTCAATGAAGACATGTTATCCTCCAGTCTTCTAAGACTGTGGCAACCCTAATGCTTTTTAGCTGCTGAGGCTCCAAAGAAGAAAATTTTGTAGTAGAAAGAAAGTGTGTAAGGCAGAATGTATGGAGGTTCACAAAAGCAATATTGTATGAAGTAAAACCAGTAAAAGTTATTAATTGCCAATACTAACAAGAGGACAACAGCCTGATACAGACTGGCAAACAGAAAAAATAGCCATGGCAATGTAACTGTCTCCTACACACCCCCTTTCATGCTCAGCCTGAGCTGCCACATGCCCATTGCTGTGAACTTGAGGCAGCCAGTGAAACCCCCAGTGAACAGACACACAAACACACAAGAGGTCTGCAAGTAGTTAAGCGTTACTAAAAAGCAAATATCTGACAGAACTTGTTAAAAAATATAGCAAGCTCTTAAAGAAAATCAGATACACTGCATGGCTGCAGCTGGAAGGCACCTCTGCAGACCATCTTGTCCAAACCCCCTCCTCAAAACAGGGTCAACAAGAGCACGTTTCTCTGGGCTGCATACAGTTGGGCCCCCTCTGAATGGCAGCACAGGTATCTGCTGTATCAGCCACGCCTCCCCATTCCAGATAGTCTGCAGCTTGCTGATGGTGCCCTCTGTCCCTTATCCAAGGCAAGCCAAGGCATTAATGGTGAGGTAGAACAGCATTGGCCCCAGTATCCACCCTGGGATACTGCTCTGGTGACAGGCTTTTAGCTGGACTTTGTGCTACTGATCACAGAATTATAGAATCATCGAATCAATCATAGAATCATAGAATCATAGAATCATAGAATCATAGAATCATAGAATCACAGAATCATAGAATTATAGAATAGTTTGTGTTGGAAGGGACCTTTCAAGGTCATCTCATCCAAACGCCCTGCCATGAGCACAGACATCTTCAACCAGGTCAGTTTGCTTAGACCCCTGTCCAACCTGACCTTGAATGTTTCCAAGGATGGGGCATCTACAGCCTCTCTGGGAAACCTGTGCCGGTGTCTTACCACCTTCATTTCTTCCTTCTACCTAGTCTGACTCTACCCTCCTTTAGTTTAAGAACATTAGCCCTTGTCCTATCGCTACAGGTCCTACTAAAAAGTCTGTCCTCATCTTTCTCTTAAGCCCCCTTTAAGTACTGAAAAGCCATGATCAGGTGTCCCCAGAGTCTTCTCTTCTCCAGGCTGAGCAACCCAACTCTCTCAGCCTGTCTTCGTAGGAGAGATGTTCCAGCTCTCTGGTCATTTTTGTGGCCCTCCTCTGGACCCAATCCAACAGGTCCATGTCTTTCCTATGCTGAGGACCCCAGAGTTGGACACAGTACTGCAGATGGGGTCTCACCAGGGCAGAGTAGAGGGGCAGAATCATCTTCCATGACCTGCTGGCCACGCTTCTACTGATGCAGCCCAGGATACGGTTGGCATTCTGGGCTGCAAGAGCACATTGTTGGCTCATGTCCAGCTTTTCACCCACCAGTACCCCCAAGGCCTTCTGCTTTTCAACCTTTGGAGTCAGTAGCAACAAGCTAAGAAAACCTGTATGATTATTCTGTTAATTGCTTGGATTTTCAGGTTGACGGGTCGGGGGGAGGGGTTGGAGGGGTGGCCTATAGGCAAAGCCTTTTGCAAGCCAATGGCTTTGTATTGTTTGTTCATGTCAAGCACCTGGCCATAGGTGTGCTTGTGTAGTGACTGAAAACAGCCTCACCTACTTCTTCCCTGGCTGCAAATTTTCCCTCTAAAATTTCAGCACATTCCTCCTGCCCTTCTATCAGCCCTGGCTGATGGTGCTCCATCCCACAGTGAGCTTACATCTCTTCTTTCTCCATGTTTCTGAGGAAAAGATGGAAACCTGTCACCTTCCTGATTAGGCTCAAGGCCTCAGCAGCAAAGTGGACATTTCCCCAGACAGCTGAAGCAGTTATGAACCATGCTGGCCCAGGCAACACTGCTTCATTTCGGTTGGCAGTGACTAGCTGCTGGGACAAGCATCTAGACCCTCAAATCCACACGGGTTGGCTATGCAGCAGCAGCGTTTAATAGGAATACAAGTCACACTGGTCAAATGGATGGTATGCTTGACATAGCAGCTGCTTAGCAGTGTTCTATAACTGTAAAAAAATAATACACGAGTTGTTGGGTTTTGATTTAGATTTCAGTCTTCTCCCCTGGCTTCTGGAAGGACAGAGTATGGCAGAGAGATGCTTTAATGCATGGAGTTGTAGCTTTTTTGCAAGACACGCTACAAGCCACACTGTTGAAGTGCACAGCAAGTAACAGCTTGGTGTCCCTGCTTCCATTACACACTGCGTCCCTCTGGGTCTCAGCAACACAGGTACTGCCTGACTCACGGACCCACGATCGCCTTCATGCAGCAGCTGGGGGAAGGAAAGGGGAGAGAGGGGCATATGTTTCCTTCCATCCTGAAAACACACTCGAGGGACATGGTGATGCTCCTGTTGCAGGAGAGGAGAAGAGGTCCAGAAGTAAAGATGGATGGTGGTGTGAGCAGGCAGAGAGCCTCTTCAGGCCCTCCCAGATGCAGCAGAGCACACGCAATAGGAAGATGAAGGCTTTCAGCCCTGAAGCCCTGAACACACAGGTTGCAGTGGCTGAGGAGTCCTTTAAATGTAAGAAAACTCCCAAGAGGTAGGTGCTGTGCAGGGAGTGGTGGGAAAGGAGCTGGATGTGGCTTCTGCGAACCTCATTGCTTTTGGGGAGCTGGCTCTGAAGCTCTTTGACTACAGATTTAAAGGTACACATAGGGCAATTAATCCAGACAGAAAGCAGGTTCAGTGACTTTGTCTCCCTCAGGGAGGCGGTTTCTTCTGACCTACAGGCACCATGGAGAAAGTACAGTTTAAAGGAGCTAAGCACCCCCAAATAAATCCAGGATTACAGAAAGGCTAAGAAAAGGTAGGAAGATTTTTTTATTCTTGCGGGCAATTTAAATGAAATTTTTATTACCTTCTGAACCTAATGAAGTTTTATTACTTTCTGACATCCCTGTGCTGATCTGTCTTGAGTTGTGAAAAGTCCCTTGCCATCCTACAGGCATTCAAAATGGCATGAACCAATGATCTTGGCTCTTCAAAGAACAGGTCAGCAAGGTAGACCTGCTCTAGCAATGGGGAGAGGGGACCAGCTCCCTGCAGAAATCATCAGGCTGCCTGACATCAGCAGCGATTGTAGCCCATCTCCCCATGGTAAGTGTCCTGAGCTCACCTGGGAAACACACTCAGCCCCAGAAGACATCAACTATTTTCAAATAGGCAGTCTCTTGTGCAGACCACCCTCATGGCTTCTACTCTCCAAGCCCAACCAACATATGCAGCTTGGCACCATCACTAAGTGGCAATGGGGAGGCAAGGCAGTTTAATGGAAGGTGCTGGAGGATGAGGCTTTTTATTTCAGGTGAGCTGACTGAAACTCCCCGCTCGCCTGCATATCCAGACTGCATGTGCAGTCATCAGGAGAGTTTGGTCAAGCATCCTCTGAGGCTGTGTCCTTCCCTGTGGTGGGACAGGCCCATTTCTCCAAAGGGTAAACTCAGCTGACACTGAACTTCTGGCTTTAAAACAGCTTCTCTTTCGATGGCTATGCTTTTACTGCAGTCAAAGGGCACACAATGGACACAACAGCCTAAATTTTAGTTAAGATATTTTAGGACATAGAGTGGCATTACAGAAATAAAAGTAAGAAGTGACTAATCAAGGGCTTTACAATAGCCCCTCAACTTTTCAGCTTGTGACAGAACTTTAAAACCTGACTGTTGGGATAACAGGTAATACAGGCAATGAAGAGATTCTTCGTCAAAAAGCATTTGTTGTTCCCAAAGAAACTGTGATGGAGAAGTAAAGGAAAATTTTTCTTCAACATAGAAAAATAAAAGTCTTCAGTCAGTCCTTTATTGGAAAAGTGTATTAAAACTGATTAAAAAAAAAGATGAATGGGAGATGAAGAGTCCTCCACGTACTGATTTTTGTATTACACCAGTGACTCCTAATACAAGCTGGGCAAATTCTTTAAGTTTTAGGATAAACTTCCCAGATAGTCCATTCCAATGAATCTTGTACTTAAAGGATAATGGTTATTTAACTCAAAGGAAGAGCTCTTAAAAAGAAGAAAATTCCATTATCATCTACTTGCACAAAAGTGCAGCTAAAATGCAAGTTTCTTAAAATGCAAGTTTACAACTTGAGGATTAGAAATGCAAAGAAATCTGAGACAAATCCTTTTTGGCCATGAAAAGGTGGTTTTCAAAATCTTTAATCATATGCCAATGTCTGCATAAAATACAGAGGTAGTGTGTCCAAAAGAACTACCTAGAAATTAGGACTTAAAAAAAAATGAGACACTGGACTCAGTAAGATTGCCAAGTAACTGACATAGGGAGGGGGTTTTGAATTAAACCAAAATTTCCAGCATATAACAGAATGATGCTAAATATACAGCCCAAATTCAATCATTTCAGAAAAATAGCTGGATGCTGAAATGACAAGACACATTTCAGGGAGAGACCATTCAGATTCCAAGTTGTGAAGATTCACACTTGTGCACTGAATTTTAAGTAAGTTAGTTAAAAGTACTCTTGTTCAACTTGTACAGATTAGAGACACACTTCAGGCGAGAATTTTCTGAGAAAAACAGAAGACAAACAGAAATATATTTGAAGGAATCACAGGATAACAAAATTAACCCAAATCACTAAGGACCTCTTCTTTAGCTCTGCAAATAGGCAGAGCTACAAGGGTTTCCAAAACACGCAATTATCCTTTAGAAGGTGTCTGCTAGCTTAGCTTAAAGTCACTTTCTAGGTAGGATAAGGGGATATTTTATGGGCATAGTATGGAAAAGTTTATCTGAAGTGAAATCTCACACATAAAATTAGTCACAGTAAAAAAAAAAAAGAAATGGGGAACTACCTATCAATCAGTAATCACAGCAAGATTTTTTCTTTTTCATTACTTTTGTGGTTCAGATTCAAAATTCCAGTGCTTTCAGGAAGTAGAGATCAAGACTGACCTTTGTGCCTCTTCCTCCTCCTACTGTGCCTAACGTAGCTGGATATTTCATGAAAAGCCACCACATACAATGTCTCTCTATTGTAGCTCCAGCTTAGATGCTTAGATGCGAATTGTTAGTCAGATTACTTGATTCTCAAAGCAGAAGAAAGATCATTGTCCTTTTTCCAACACTAGTTACTAAAAAAATGTTTTTCAGATCTTTTTAATATGCACAAGGGAAATGGTAGTTGTATGCATATACTCTGCAGTCATGTTCATAACTTCTGCTACCATAGGCCAAATCCCACTGACCAAACAGGAAACTTTCCATCAAACACAGCAGAAGTGGGCTGAGGTCACAGACCATTGAACTATATACAAGTGATATGCTGAATTGTATTCTTGGAAAGTAACTTTGCAAAAATCACTTGAATATTTCTTATCCCTTCTGTTCTGAATCATATTTTATATCAAACCCATTTTTGGTAAATACAAATCATTACCTTGTAAAGGTCCATTTGTAGATTGCATCTATAGTAGTGACATTTGTTATGGAAGAACAGTTCTTCTATGTCAATATCAATCTGCATAAGAACCTGAGTTTTCAGATCTTGTAAAAGAGGTAGTCCTTCAATAAAATATTTCTTCAGATGAGTGGTTTATGTCTCTTTTTCATCAGAATTATATTTAAACAAAAACCCATAAAAGAAAAAACCCCGTAACCTATTAGACAAGTAGAATGCAGCTCCAGACCCAGTTTGATTCAGCCTCCATACAGTACCCAGAACTAAAAATTGCTTACATTCTGCTTATGTTCACTCCCTCCTCTACAGGGAGTAAGGGAGACATTTAATTTCATCCCAGAGAAAACACACACTTCTTGACTACAGCAGCTACACTTTATAATAGTCTCTAGTTCTCAACAATATAATTTTTCCTCATAGAAAACAGCAACTAAAAAACCCGAGAAAAATCCATCAATTCATCTAGAGGCATGCAAAAATGTAAACATACCCTCAAGACAAATAGAAGTGGGACAATACATTGGACATTAATAATTTATTTCTTTCTGAATAATTTTAGTTATTTATTTTTGTCTGTAGATAAAAACAAGAGCTAGAATATTTTTCTCCTCTAGGAGAACACAGAGTAATATTGCAGAGAGATGACAGAAGAGCAATGCCTAAATCACTTACATAAAACATTATGTACAAGTATTCATTGCTATTAAGGTGACATTGAATATACCAGCCCTGTGTCAGCCCCAATAATGTAACAGGAAACAGAAATCTGATTGGAACTCCATCTCGGAAGACCAAGCTCCTTTCCACACCATGCAGGTGACTACATACAACAAGCACAAAACAAATAGGAAAGATAAATCTTTTAATCTTTTTTACACCCTTTTTCACACATTTAAATGACATCACAAGGAGCAAAGCAGAGAAGAGTGAGCTCTTATCCATGCATACAGACTAGTGTCTCTTTTTGGCTGATCAACTGAAGACATTAAGAAACCCAGGGAAGTATTTCAAAGCTTCGGTTTAGCAAACTCAGCACACCTCATTTATCATGTTACCCCACAAAATGCAACATTGCCTAGCAAGATCACACCTCTGAATTTCTCCATTGTCAAATAATTTCCTAAAATACGTGCACTCTTCTGAAATTAAATAATTTAGCTTGGTCATCTTTAATAACTTTGCATATTTTATTAAGCCCCTTAAAACTCCCCTCTTCTGCAGGTTAGATAACAACAATGGTTTTCTGAGGTTCAGTTCAGGTGGCTGTGATCTTGTAGATAGAGCACACTGAAGACAGGCGACCTGTGTAACAGTCATTTGGCCAGTGAAGTGTGCAAAACAAAGATTTTTAAAATTTGAAAACTTTAGCTATGGAGTTCTGCATTCATTTCAACACCTAACTGGTATATGAACTTAATTCATTTTCATATATGTACTTACATGCTTTGTGTTCTCTGTAAGGTTTGAGCAAATGCTTAAACAGCAGTACACCATTTTTTCTTCTTTTTCTTTTTTTTTTTGTGAAAAGGGAATTTTATACTTATATCATATTTTCCTCCACACTGACACCAGCAGCAATATAATCCTTAATCCTTTCTGTGAACACTGAGAAGGCAGGTTTGTAGAACATGGCTACACTGCCAGACTTTGCAGCCCATACTATAGTTAGGTAATGCAAAAACTGCAAAGGCAGAGAAAAGTTGGCCAGAACCCTCTGTAAAACATCAAAGAGAGAGGTGAACTTTGTTGTGCTTCCCTGAGAAGAACTGTTCTCTTCTTTAGTATTTTGCATAGACTGTTTTTCCAAGAATTAGCCCTGTAGCTCACATGAATTACAAATGCAGAACTGCTTATAGATTGGTTTTCTCCAGAGAACTTTTCCATGTAAACTTTGTCTTCCTGTCTACAAACTCTTGATTAACTTTAAGAAATAGAGTTAATTTCTTTTCTCAAAGCTTCTCTCATAAACTCACCCTTTTTCTTGACATCATAAGATTTTTTAATATACTGAGACCTCATATTTTATATGCTTATCCCTCCAGCAAATGCTCCACTTTGCTGTTTACAATGCAGTTAGGAAGGCCTCACTCAATGAGGCACTATTTATTTAACCAACCAAATTATTTGGTTTAAATTATCATATTTTCTGGCCTAAGTGATTCTCACAATCTTCCAGGAGGTCTTGGAAACCACCATGATCCCTGCTCCTGAAAGCACTAATGTCCTCTGGTGAAATATTTCACATGCTGCTGCCAAGGCACTGTGACCACAAAATGTGACTACTTCAGTCACAGCTGTTTAAAACAAACCTTCTGCCTTCTCAGTGATACTAACAACAGACATACCAAAAAGTCCCAAGACTTCCCTAAAAGAGAGGGTATGTTGCACACTTTTTATCAATTGCAAGCTAATGAACGTGGCAGGACCATTTTCAGGTCCTGTCTTGAGCAAGTTCAAGAGATGTGACTGGAAAAGTCCCCAGTTCACCCAAATAATTAAGCACAAAGGTGCAAATGCTTTGTCATCAAGCTGCTAAGCTGCAGACAACCAGAAGGCTCCAATGGTGTGATGTTTGTTCAAAGCTCTGCATGTATGCCAATGCACAGTCGCCAGATATTTTTTCTCTAAGCACCCGTTCCTGGTGCCTGTTGGAGTCAAGGCGCCAAGTTAGAAAGATCCCAGATATACTTATGGGTTTAAAAGTCTGCAGCTAAATAAAAAAGATTCTGCCTTTCAGGATCTGTGACTACAATCCACAGAGCTACCACTCATTGACACATAACTGAAATTACAACAGCTTCCAGTTAGCCAGCAGTTTTTGAAACATTTGTCTGTATTGTGCCCCTCCTTCTGCCTCATTGTAACACAACCTGTCCCTTGGCCTGTCTGTCATGACAGCTACAGGTCATAACTGGGACATGTATGAGGCCTTCAGAAGGAGACTGGGCAAGAAAAGCAGAAGCAAAAGCTTTCCCTGCTTAGCATGCTCAGACAGAAGATTAAAAGTTCCTCCTGAGGCTGGATCTACAAGTTTCTTTGGCACATAAACTAACTGCCAAAAATGAAAGCATTGGTCAGCCTCCTGTAACCATACTGCACCTGGTAAGCACACTGAAGAGACAGAACTCATCTCCAAAACATGGGGGAGAAAAGGTTGTCTGGAAAAATAGATAATGGCTATGTTAGGAGGGATCCTTCTGCCACTGGTGTTTGGAGGACATGGGCTATGCCACTAATGCACACAGCACATCCTGTCTGTTTCTAAGTGAGACTGCCAGCCCCCTGGAGTCCCACGCAGCTGGCACTTGTCCCAGAAGATTTGCTTTTGCTAGACAATTCTTTGGAAGAACTTCACTGAAAGTTGTTTCTCATCGTTTTCCATAGTTAGGAGACCAACGCCATGGACAAGGCAGTGGATATTGTATACCTTGACTTTATACCACCTTTGACATAGTTTCCCATAGTATTCTTTCCACCAGACTGGTGAGATATGGGCTGGATAAGTGGACAATGCAGTGGGTAGAAAGTGGCTGCACAGCTGGTGACCAGTAACCAGTGATAACCCTCAAGGGATCATCTTCATTAATGACCAGGATGAGGAGATGGAGTCTTAACTCAGCAGATTTGTGGACAACACCAATTTGGGAGGAGCGGTCAAATCACTGGAGGAAAAGGCTACTCTTAAGAGGGACCTGGAGAAATGGGCTACAGGAACCTTGTGAAGTCCAACGGGAAAATTCAGTCTTGTTTCTGGGATAGAATAACCCCATGCAACAACACAGGCTGGGGTCAACTGTCATAGAAGCAGCTCTGCAGAAAATGATCTCAGGGTCCTTGTGGCAAGTCAGACATGAATCAACAGTGTGTTCTTTCAGCAAAGAGGGCCAACTGCATCCAGAGTTGTATTGGTACATGTGCAGCTAGCAGGTCCGGTAGAGTGATCCTTTCCCTGGATTGCTGTGTCCAGTTCTGGCCTCTCCAGTGCAAAAAGGACACTGACACACTGGAGAGAGTCCACTGGAGGCCACCAGGATGGTCAGGAGTCAGAACACATGATGTTCATGGAGAGGCTGAGGAAGCAGGAACAGTTCGCCTTGGAGAAGAGGAAGGAAAGGGGACCTTTCTTTTCACTACAACTACCTGATTAGAGGATACAGAGAGGATAAAGCCAGACCCTTCTCAGATATGTGCAGCAACAGAACAAGAAGCAATAGAAACAAGTTAGAACATAAGAAATTCTGATTAGGTAATAGGAAATATTTTTGCTATGAAGGTGGTTAAATACTGATGCACGTTGCCCAGAGCTGTTGTCAGATCTTCATCCTTGGAGGTGGTCAAGACTTAACTGGGGATGGCGCTGAGCAATCTGATCCAATTAAGACCTGCTTTGAGCAGGGAGTTGGACTAGATCTCTGGAGATAGCTTCTAATCAAAACTGTTCTCTGACTTCGTAGCTCTAATATAAGGTGTTTCAAAGGTTATGAAGTAAAAAAATTCAGAAAGGGGTGAAACTTCTGTATTTAGGCACAGAACTCAGTTATTAATTGCAGTTTTTGAAAAAGACTCAGAACAGTCTGCCGCTCCAAATATATCTTCGATTCAGTTCACAGCTTGTACATTAGTCTCTCTAAAAGAGGATACAAACAAAGCAAAGCAAATCTTTCACACCAATTAGGAGTTCATATTAGAAGTGTAAATGGTCTCTCAGACTGTCAGGAGAACTCACATTAGACTGAAGCAGTGCATATACATTTCTGGATAAAAATTTAAGGAGAAAAATTTTAAAATAACATGCGGTTTCTAATGCATTCAAAATGGCAAACTAAAGCATGTCCTAGAGAGTGCGGTTCCTGGGTATGAAGTAAATACATACAAACACTCCAGCACCCTATCAGTCTATCCACCCAGACTGGGACTCTCCTGTCTGCATCTGCCTATATGCATTCCTGGGAAACTTCTCCTAGATGAATGAACAGGCTTTGATGAGAAAGGTATTAACAGAAAGCTTTTGACCTTCACAATTAATCACTTAAGAGTCCTACCAAAGTCTTGCTCTGGCTCTACCAGGGTAACAAACATGTGGAGTAGCTCTGCATACTAAGGCAGCCATGGCTAAACTGAAGTACAAGGGTCCTGCCACTTACTTGACTAAGCGTCCTCTTTGTGCAGAGTTCTGTGCACAGGCACTGACATGAGGTAACCAGTATTTGAAACTATATGCTACTTGACATGCTTTTACCATGGGAGTCTCAAAGAGCCAATCGGTTCTGGAGACTTTCTGCTGCCCTTGCAAAGGCCACCTTCCAGATGACCAGGCAGCCCCGGTGCTCACTTAGGTGATGCCACAGAAACACTCCTCTCTCCACCCAGCTGTCTGAGAGAAGAAATAGTTCAGGAGATGATCCCTACACTGTTTCCCCTGGGCTACAACCATGTGCGCCCTGCTTTGGGTGTCCAGGACCCAGTAAATGAGCCTTTCTACAGATCTGTGGAGGCAGAGGTCTGATATGCAACCAGAGTGAGTTGCCTGCCAACCCTTCCCACCTAATACCCCCTTGATCATCTGAAGCACTACTGTAGAACTGGACAATGGGTCTCAAACTTCATTCCCAGGTGTTCACTTCTGAGAGCAGTTTGTCCACAGTTAAAAGCCAAGGTGCAATGTGTTGAGCAGCCCTGCATTGACCAGACTCCGCTGCCACCTAATGTGGTTCTCCCATGAACCACAGCGGTAACAAAGTTTGACTAAGGAGGGAGCGCTGAAACCTACAGCGTTTGCCTGCCTGCTATGACCAGACCTGCCTGGAATGAGCACAGATTCGCTCTGCACAGTGGTGCTCCTCTTTCTTTCTGTTGCTTGACAAGAAAATTTAAAAGCTGTGAATTTTAGCAGTGTCACTGTCATAAACCTTTACTAAAAGTCACAATATCTGCAAATAATATCTGCAGCTCTGGTTAATCTGAACCTAGGCCTTGTTCATTAAAATGACATAACAAATACAAATTTTTGTTCCTCCCGAATGGTCATTTAAGATTTATATGATTCTGTCTGCTTGTGTGACCTTCTTAATAAATAGGGAGGTCCTCCTCTACCACTCATAAATTATCCATCAGGTGTTTTAACTATTCAGTAACTCTAATATGTGAGTGATAAAATAATAATGCTTTGAATAATAATGATAACCATGCATGCATAATAAAAACCTTTTCTGAAGATTTTGGAGAGCATTCCCTTCCATAAATACAAACTTTTTCATATTGTGATTTTCAGTAACAAACCTTATGAATAAAATAATCTCTTACTTAGGTGTCAGACAACACAGAGATGGAAGCAGTGCTGGAAGTGAAAGAGACCGATTCCATCAACCACATCCACTTTTGCCAGATTTGCTCTACTCTGTTTTGGCACTGACAAGGAACAATTGTACACATGTAATACAGAGGAATTACACAGGATACAGTTACTATTAATACAAAGCTACAGTCTACATCAATAGAAATTACACTGCTTAAGCCTTGTATTTGGGGTCTAATCCAGCCCACAGTTTCAGCTGTAACTTCAGTGACATTCTGGTGATGTGTCCTCAGGCAGAGATTGGCTGAAACAATGCAGTTGTCTTTTATTTCCACTTCATGACTCAAGGATAAACGATAATGTTTTGCTTCATGTTATGACTTCTATTCATGTAAGAAAAGATTTCAAGGTTATTGATGTTTTTGTTTTCTCACCAGAAATAAAATTATATTTCACCTTTGTTTTTATATGCTAAAGATTTTGTGATTTGATTCCCGTAATTTAGAGGTAGGGTTTGGATACACCTGTTTCAGTATATATAATGACAATTTTAATACTACACACATCTCTTTAAAGTACCTGACAGTCTTTTTTCCCTCGTTGCAGAGCTCGGATTCAAAATTTCCCCACGTACTGTTCTTAAAACATTTTTATGCTTCAACAGAATGCATCAGACAGGAAAGTTGAAAGAAAATCTGCAATGCATTTGTTATTTGCCCTCTTCTTAACAACTCTTCACAGACTTCTGATTTTTGCCCTTGTTTCTTTTGTTCTCAAATGGAATAATTTATTAGTAGAGTAGTCATCATTGTAACATATGCATATCTACTCTGAAAAAAAGATATTATAGTTTCTGTTGAGAAAAATTAGGTGTTAGAAACCTTTCAGATTTTCATACTTATAGGCAACTATATCCACATCATTTCCAAAGCTTTTTGGAATCTTCTTAAGGAAGAGGAATCTGGGAGAAAATAGTTCTATTAGGACTAACTCAGTAGTGGCATAGCAGAACTGTCAATATGGGAAAGATGACACAATGTGGACCTTTGCATGAAATTTATCCTAGCAATACAAGGGGAAATTTATTAATGGGCAGAAAATAGGCAGTTTTCAGTAGGGTCAAGCAGCATTAGCTATTCTTGCAGCATTGTGTGAGAGGTCAGCAGGAAAAATGTTTTCAGCCTTCTCTGGAAACAGTTTCAGACCTGTTCCAGTGCAGTGGCCTTACTCTGATCTCCTGTTATACAGTGACCCCCCAAGAAAATCTCTGAGTGCCACTTGGCAGATAGCTCTTGCTGTTCATCCATGGACAATCCTTACTGGGTCCTGTTTCACAGAACACAAACTTCATTTACTGTTTTCTTCTGAGGCTTTGGGGGATGGGGGGAGGGCTTGTTTGGTTTTGTCTCTCCACTGTTTTAAACTCAGTTTTTCAGCACAGATATGCATGCATGAGGTTTCATTATTACCTGGGCCACATGCCTGATGCTATTCAGCACATCCACAAGCACATCAAGGAGACTCCCACCACGGTGCCCATGCTAACACGGTTCAAAGCAAGGGCACACTCCTCCATGCTCTGGGATGGGAAACTTGAGGACGCTTCATTACCCCACCACCAAGTAACAGCAGAGGAGGCAGTACTTCTTGCAGGAGTGGAGGGACAAACAGACAGGAACATATGTTACCAAATAAACACAGGCAGAGACATTGGCAAATGCTGTGGAGCTGAGTGGTGCCCCAGTCTTGCTCTCAGCCTACCTGTGCCAGGGACAAACTCAAAGTGTGATTAGCAGGAAGGCACATCTCCTAGGCAAATCAGGCAAATCCATGGAATAAAATCCAGCTTCTAACTTCAGGGATTCCCCAGGCTCAGGAAGACCCTGTTCCAAGTGCTGGGAACTATGCTAAGAAAGCTCACTGTGTATTTGCCTTTCTCTCTGGTGTTCACCGGTGGCCCACTGATGAGTTGGAGAGACTTTCAGTACCTTTCAGTGCTGTGTTCCTCTGAGTCTATGTTTTAGGTTTTAGGCAGCAAGATCCATCCTAAGATGAGGTGTGTGTGACAGAGAACAGAAGTTGGTTGCACTGGGGAAAGGAATCTGAAATCTGTTTCCATCCCAATGCGCAGCACAGTTCCAGAGCATCAGCACTCCTGGCACAAGGCTCTTCCACATGATATGCATTTCATTGCAATAAATATTTTTGGGTGTGATCTGTACTTGTAATGTGAGTGAAAAACACCAGCAGGATAGGGCTGTTTTGAGTGGAAAAATGGACAATAGCATCTTTTGACCACAGTTCTCATTGTGTCAGCATTCTGCTTCGGAGGAAAAGCTGACATGATTGCATGAAATGTTTCAGTTTTCACTGAACTGGATGAACTGCAAGTAGGAGACACCTCTTTATTTGGATTCTTCCCAGAGCTTTTTATTCTTATCTTGCATCAGATCCTCACAAAAGCTAGCCTGAGCAGTCGTCATGGGACAGAGCCAGCTGGAGCAGTATGGAGCACAAAGGCACAAGACTTCCCTCTCAGGCTGCCAATGGAGCTCCAAGACGACCAACACCATCCCACTGGTTTGAATCTGGAGGTGCTAAAGCTGCCAGAAAGGAACGTTTTCTATTCTGTCACTGACCAGGACTGTGCAAGGTAGGGACTATCCAGGGAGCACCACGGAATTGTGCAGTGGAATAAAGGTGTTCTTAATTTGATTTCTTGCTCCCTTCCTAGTATTACCCAGTGCTATGTTGTTCTGTGCCCTTGCTTGTTTGCTTACTGCTACTGTGGATTGAGCTCACATTTCCATAGCTCCACTGTAACCTCAAAATCTTACAACTCTGTAGAAACAGTCAACTCAGAGCCCTTTATGCATAAAGCTAGGATTCGTCTTCCCATGTGTATTCCTTTACATTTGTCTACACAGAATTTCAGCTGCCTGTTTATTCTCCACTCAGTCTCATGAGATCCTTCTTTGATACAGTCCTTATCTTTAAAAATCTGAATAAGGTTAGTATTACCAGCAAACTTTTCTCCTCACTATTCACTTCCTTTGCCATAACAGTTATAAATACGTTTAAGAGCACAGGCCCTTGTCTGAATCCACTGGTGACTTTTATCTATACTGAAACCATTTGTTTTTCTCCTCTATTACTCAATGTAGTTGCTTACAGATCCATAGAGCACATTAAGAAAAAGTGCTACACTCTTATCACTTACACTATAAAATTTACAGCTCCCCTACTGACTTACACATCCATTTTTGCTTCTTACTACAATTAAAGCACAGAGAGGCCCAGATGTAGTCACTCGCTACGACAGTGGTTGGCTTAGGATGCATTAACTCAGGTTAAAAACATGGCCAGCTTCACAACTTCAGCTCTGGCAGCTGAAGTAAATGTTGTCACTTTATGTTGTCCTCTGGAAAACATTCAGTATTACAAAAGTATTCTTAATGCCTGAGCTGGCAGAATTGCTGCAGTCACTTAAATGAACAACATGCATTTTTCTGTGTAAAAATAACCTGGTTTTTTTTTCAAAATGAAACGCCAGAGTTGAATACAAATACCTAAATAAAAACCATCAGACTTCATCTCATGTGCCTCCCACTGTAAAGCAGAAAACTCATCTACATAAAATTGCAGAGGCCTGCTCAAGAAAGCAGAGCAATCACATAAGTACATTTTAAAGTACAGCTTGAAAAATGATTCAGCCACCAAGAGAATGATTGTCCATGACACTTAGTAACACTTCTGTCACTAATATCTTGTGTGCATACATTCACGTAGAGTAGCACTTGCTAGGCATGAACTTACATTCTTGTCTAGGACTAAGACTTCTAGAAAAGATAAACTCAGAAGAAAAAATAGAAAAAAAACCAGCCTTCCCCTTAAAAAGGCACAGAAGCCAAACAAAAGAAAAAAAACACAGAAGAGAGCTGGAAGAGTTTCTAGTTGTTATCAAGCAAGCCTGGAAAATGTACGCTAACATCTGGAGTGGACCTGAAGAAAAGTCATGTGTCTGAAAGCTCGCGTGGTACCCAGCTATGTACTTTGCTTTATCCGTTACAACGGCTAATTTAGTAAAACTTAGTATTCATGCCCAAAACCTTGCCTTGTGTCCTCAGACTTACAACAACACTAGGAAGGCAGAAACTGCCTCACTTTCCTCAGAAGCTGTGCTTGATGAGTACATGTTAAGTCCAAAGAATGAAAATTGTGCTGCTAGAAACTAACTGAGTTCTTACTGCTTTGAAGTCTGTGTTAAACCAATCAAGATCAGCTTGATTACCAGATAGGCAAATACAGTCTCCAGTAAGCAAGGGAAAACATCCCTCTAGCGGATCTGTGTCACAAGCCATGCTGAACTCTGGTCAGACTTGCGTTAACTAACAAGGCTTTTCAAAGCATTAGTTTGTTATCCGGTCAGTATAGGTCTTTACTGATTCCCCTGATTACTGGCACCAAAAACTGAACACACCACCTAGTCCTGTTAAGAAAACTTCCAAAATGGAAGGAGGTGACCTTTTCTTCTCATAGGACACCACAACACAGCCTCCACCAGCAACACCAGTTTTCACCAGTCTGCACCTGACCTCTTCCTGTCTCACCCCTCCTGCACAGCCCCATTAGCATCCCAGCACTCCAGCAAGGAGCCACACCACCTACATACTCTTCTGACACCGGTAACCTAGCTTTGTCTAACTAGGGTTGGGTCCTCAGCAGTTTCAGGCAAAGGCACAACTTAAAGATAAACAGGAGACTTGCCAGAGACTGGCATCTCTCCCAAATCCCATGCACCACCTGAGCAATCCCATTGACACACATATTCCACAGTGAGCTAGCCCTTCCCCAGAGCATTTTCCTCCCTAATCTTCTCGCACAAGTACAGACAATCTGGCACTTCCCATTGTAATTTCTTTAACTGGCAAGGGAGTACTCAGGCAGCCAGAGGGATGCCACCACAGAGCAGCACCCCTTCTTTCACACACCCTGTGCTCCAGTGTGCTTGTTAGCTGGCAAATGATTTTCATACCAATGCAGTCCACAGGCATTAACACAGCGTGGACACCAGCATCCCACACGCAGAGTGACTAAGCTGGAGTCCCAGCCTCTCATTTCCAGCCTGTGTTCTCTTGCATAGGGCAGTATTTCAGTCAGGGTGGCCGGACTCTGAACAGTTATTCTCAAGCACTGCATCCAGCATCAAAACATGATCTTCACTTCATCTCTAAATCCCTTAACTTCATTGCAAATCTAGAAATGCCAGGATTTTTCTCACATGTCTGAAAAAAACTGAGGTCTACAGGCTCAAAATCTACTATGCAGCACAAGTGAAAATGACTGATGTGATACAAGGTTTTATATATGGCTAAACTAAAACAAACAGGATAAGTGCCTCACCTAGGAGAAATCTAATTGATTATACAGTGACTTAGTAATTCAAATACCAGCACAGATTTATTCTCCTCCTGTCACTTATTTCCCATGGGTCTTTGGACAAATAACCTTTCTAGCTGTCATGGTGGTGAAATGGATGGTATTTACAAGCCCAAGTACTCAGGTTGCTCTAGCATAGAAAGACAAGTTTCTGGAGGTGCTCCGTAATGATGGCAGTGTTCAGAAACTGTGAAACCAAAGAGCCTGATATTACAGAAATGACCACAATCCACTGGGAAATGGACCCCATGTAGCGACAAACCAGTATGTTCCTTATCCCCTTCTTCCATTAAAATAAAAGAACTAATTGAGAAAGCATAACCCCTCCCTGAAAGCATAACACCTCCCCACCACTACACCTCAGGGAATTCAATGGGGACACAGAAGTGACATAAATGCAACTGTAAGTCTGCGCATAAGAGATCAAAGCACAGAAAGTACCAAAAAGCCAGACATCTATGTGCTCCAAACTACCTAGGAAGTTCACTCATACCCCTCTTGAAATGTGACAAGAATTGCTCCCTGCGTTGTAAGTCTTGCCCTGGAGACGTGGCCCTACAAGGCAAGTGGCTGGTGTTGGCCAATCCTCTTCCTCTGTCTGCTCCCCTCCACCCACCAAGACCACCTCAACCTTCAGATGAACTTAGCCACAGGCTTCCTGTCAGGCACCACATTCCCTATAGGGGTCCATGCCCCAAAACAGAGTCCCTTCCCATGAACCTCCCTTGAGGTATTGTAAACAATTGCCTTTAACCCCAGCTCTAAAAATGCACTTCATACATTTAAGACTGGTCTTAGGACTGTTGCTGGCTTCATCCTCACGTCCTTTCTCTTCATGCACACACAGGCACACACGTTTTGCTCATCCCTGCCTGTTGCTTTAGGACAAGGTCAGAGAAGTTTTTCCCAATTTTTATAAATAAAAGTGTCTGCCCATAACAATGAGTGGAAGTTGTTTGCTGGGATCATGGGAAGTTCTCAGCTTGATGGGAGAGGCTATGGGAGAGGAGAAGGAGGATTTCCCTAAAATCAGCCTCTCAAAACAAAGATACCTAATATAACCTATCAAAGGGAATGCGAACATTATCCTGATTTGGAAGTGAAGTTCATCACTACACAAATAAATCAAGTGGGATATAATTGGAAGGCTCCAGGCAGAAAAACTCAGTTGGGTTCATGATGATATGTCCTTACGAGGGCTTCCCAAATGGGTGGGCAAGATTGTCTATTCTCTTGGACCCACTGTCTTCACTTAGACAGTCGTGCATTATCATGCCATGTAATTCCACCTAAAGCCCTGCTGTCCAAAAGCACACATTTCTATTAAGCAATCAGCCTTTTCTGTTTGAGAGGTGTGTTTTCCCCTGGGCTTTCATGATCTTGTCCCCCACAGGGAGACAAAAAACAATACAACTGACCCTCCAGGGCAGCACAAACACACAGCCGGGTTTTACTGGCTCAGGGGTTGTACTGCAAGAAAGGGCTGTGAGCAGTGCTCTTCTACCTAAATTATACAGAAAGGCAGCAGGCTGGCACCCCATTGAATTCCCAAAAGCCATGTACCCCTGCATTCCCTGCAAGAGTGACTTGTAGTGAAGCTGATGAAGAACACACCTGCCTACTCCCCCAGTTCACGGCCTTAACAGAATCAGGTGAAGAAAAACTGTTGGGAGAGTGTGGACACAAAAATACACACCAGAGAAGCAATGCAGTAAACCAAGGTGGTAGCAAAAAGCATCATGAATAGACACACCAGGAGGGCTGCCAGTGAAATACATCCTGATTTCTTTCAGTGGCTCTGACAGTTGTGCTTCATAAAACCAAATCCTGCAGTCCCTGTTTAGCTTTTGTGGAAGCAAAATTCCCATTGACGTCAAAGACCACGTTACCTCGTAAAGGACTGCAGGGCTACTTGCAGAGACATCACTCATTATTCACTGTGACTGCATGCTTTCTGTAGGACTAACACATCCTCATTCTCTCCCCTCATGCTTCCCTGTGGAAATTTAGAACAGGCTCTGGTGATGTAAATCCAACTGCAGCATCAGTCCAGAGGTCAGGCTGCTGCACACTGCTATGCTAGATTGTATAGACATGTACAGATAAACACCGCCTACCCTGTGATGTAGGCAGAATACATTTAATTTCCAGTTACTATGCCGGTTTCTCTTCTATATGCAATAAGGTTTCCTGCAGATTCAGTAAACTATCCTAAAGTGGGCATCAGGCTCTGCTCACATTACCAGTCCAGTCAGTGTGGGATGACTACAGTGGCTGCAGGTTGCAGATTTCTATTCCTTTCCCCTCTGCCAGCTGACAAGGGTGGCTGAATGGGTTGTGTACATGCTCTCCAGCTGCCACAGTTTACAGCTGACATTAAGAAAGAAGTACCTTCAGGATGTCTGCAGGAGGCATGCCTTCCATGCAGCATCCTTATGCTGGGGTGAAAACTACTATCAGAGAAGGAAGGCAGAAGGCAAGGGGAGAAATAAACTTGGACCAGATGAAAACACAAAGCTTAGTGCTAAAGAATTATTGTATGCCAGATTCAGTGAATTAGTTCTCAGCAGAGTACTGCAAGAGGCCATGCGAGCAAGAAATTTCAAGCACTAGATCAAGTGCCTGATGAAATAAACAAAGTCCACATGAAAATGGTCCTATGTATCCAGTTTGACATTGTCAGCAGGGCTAACATAATATTCAAGAATAAACTCTAAAAATGGAGATGGGGGGAGTTAGGTATAAGGAAAACCAGACTATAATTTTTCCATAATATTTGGTCAGGCATTTATACAGTAATATGTCTCTTAGCAAGCAAATGGATTTACATAAGCCAAAAAGTTATTGCTGAATGTAAGCAAGAATGACAGAATTTAGCCTGAAATCGTACTCGTCAGAGATAGGAAATGCATTTTACATCATAGTCCTGGCTTAATATTCCATCATTTTTGTCGCAGACCATTCAGCAGAAGTTACTAAGATAAACAGATGAGGATTAATTGGATCTTTCACTTAGATTTGCCACTTAAAACTTGCTCTTACTGCTGTCCTTCTCTGTCTGGCTCAAATTTGCTTTCACACAGCTGGAGTCAACCCAGTGCACACAGAGGTGTTAGGCGTTACATCTTGGTTTGGTGATTCGCTCAGTTTGCCTTCAGAAGTTTTGCACTGTTATTTCATTGTACTCACCAGAGTGTGAGAAGGAAGGAGGTGCACGCACAGCACCCCGGTGGACCCTGGAGTCCAGTGCTACAGTCCAAGACCTTAATCTACTACCCTTCCTCCACATGCTTTGGCACTTCTGGGGAGGTATAGGCCAGGTGAGAATGTTCTGCAGATGACTCCCTTTCAGCACTTCCTATTGTTTGACTCATCTGCACTATATAATGGCGACATGCATGCACAAATCCATATAGAGTGACAAGGTGTAGCTACTGCATTCATAAAACTGGACAAAAGTACATATCACCACATTCTCTATTAATTATTATCCAATCACAAAAATAAAAGCAAAGCTGACTTCTCCTTCCCCATTTTAAAAAAGCCCTTCTGTAACTGCAGCAACCATCCCTTCTGCTGGAAAGGCAGAGGCTGAGATCTGGGGCTCTGCCAGGATCTGCATGAGGAAAGCATCCCTTCATCCAGAGGCATATTTCAGTTCTTCCCTGCAAGCTCTCTAATCTGAAAGGTGGGTCCACTGGCTTTTTCACAACTGAGCCTCACTGCCAGCTGTATTCTTGGTTATACTGCTGATCCCACGCCCACTGAAATCCTTTCCTTCTGCTTCAAGAGAACGAAAACTTGGCAGGTTACAAGTTTCACTGGAGTATTTCAATGATTTTCCTTGATGGCCCCCAAAATCCATTTGCTTTGAATAGCCTTTGCCAATGACTGAAAATAATTGGTCTAACTCTTTTATCTTTGCAGCAGGCTTTTATGTATGGGTAAATATGGTTGTCTTGTCTTTCTCCCCGACTGAGCACATCTGACTGCCTGAGCTCTTCTCTTATTTCACAAGCTCCTCTCATTTTCGCAGCGCCCCTCTGAAGGAACTCCAGTTTGCTCCTCTCTGCAATGAACAGGGACATGAGAACTGCACTAGGGGTTTGCCCTATGGCAGAGCACCCTCATTTTCCTTTTGCCTTCTGGGCAGGGGTCTCATGGTGTTCCCCTTGTTTGCCTTCTGCAAATGCACCTGCTGGTGCAGATCCTTAACACAGCCTGCATTTCCAACCAGCTCTGCAGCTGGTCTCTTCCCATTTCCTGGACCTCATCTGAAGAATACTGCTACCTGCCTTCCCCTCCTGCAAGACCCAGTCTGCTTTTGCACACAGAGCAAGGAATCATCACACAGAGGGTGGGAGGTTGGGGGGGATTTCCACTTTTTTTCTAATAGTCTCCAAATTGAAAAAGATCAAACACTATCTGCAGCTGAGAGTCCAGGACAGCCATCAAGGCATTCTGCCATTACTGACCCTGCAGCACCCGCTCTAGACCCGCTCTTCTCTCTGGCCAGCACCAGCTCCTGAGCACCTTTATGAGCCTGGAAGAGCAGACCTAGCAAGCTGCTTATTCTTAATATGAATGAGTGGAGAAGCACTGAGCCCTGGTACCTTCTCTTTCCACATGTAGAAAAGCCAGTCTTCCAGCACCTTCTGTTCATCACTAGTTTACTAGGTGCCTGTCACTCTCAGTGGCAACACTTCTTAGCTAAACTTCCTGCCTTTCGCCACCTCATCTCCCCTCTGCAACCCCAACTCCCCTCGGTACAGTTTTTTCCTCTTTTTATCACATCCCTTGTTCACCTCTTATTTCAGTTCTTAATCCCACTTTGATTCCCACTAGGGAACAAAATCTGAGATGGAAAAGGTACATCACTCACACACATGCCTTTGCCTGGCCAGTGCCCAGCATTGTAGCTCTAAGCTATGACATGTGTGAAACAGACATGGGGTCTGGGCAAAAAGGATCAATTGGATCATTGCAAAAAATCCTAGCATTATTTCTCTCTATTTGCACTTGCCTCCAAATGGACAGCATTCCCCCTGCAAGTTGAGCACACTCATCACTCAGAGGGTTTAACTCACAGTGACTGTGTGAATAAGTAAAATGAATAAAAAAAGAATTGAGCTTCACAGGGCCGCTAGTATATGCTGTTACTGAAAGGGAAACAAAACTGAAAATGTTCTTGGGGAATGCCTGCTCTGCTCCATAGACTGGCTTGTCCACTCCAGTTTTTGAGGAGTGGCAGTTCTGGAGATATCTCCGCTCCGCACATCATCACTACTGCTGCAGGAAGGCTCTTGCAACACAGAGCAAGCAAGTGTGAGGTTTTGACATTTGTGTGACTGCAGGATTTCATCTAAAGGAAATAACAGCACATCTGTAGAGCCTGTCAATGCTAAATACTTACAAATGGGCACAGTGTGAGACAAACAACAGGGGAAAAGATGCTATCTCTTTTAGAAACTTCATCTCCACTGCTGGAGTTCACTGGAGAGGAAACAGCACATAGACCATCAGCTATTTAATAAACCACCACAGAGATCTCCCCACCAGGGAACAGAGGAAGGGAAGATCCACACACAACAGATATTAGCCATGTTCTTTGCTCGTGGCAAAGATCTGATGTTGCAGCGTTGGACATGTTAACAGGACAGAAATGGACGTCCTGCTGTGGGAGCAAACACAGGTCTCAAGAGCTGCACCCAAGCAAAAGCATCAGCAGCCCAACAGCCACCCTATAACCTTTCTGAAAGGTAAAAAGAAAATACACAGCCAGCCTCTATTTGTCCAGTGGAGATCATATGCTGCCCTGCAGGAAAACTAGGAACTTTTTCACCCACATGCAGATACTGCATCTCCAGCTGCCTCTGAACCACTGGTCTGCGTTAGTGGAATGGGAACAAGACACCAACTAATGGGTGACTAGCATCCAAGATAGTTGTGATAGTTTTGCTAGCTCAGTTACTGTGTGAGCTTCATCAGTGCCAGACAGCTATTGCCTTCTTGCCCCATTAATGCCATGATTTGCATCCTTCATTCCCCTTCCTTCTCCCCCAGAATTACCCTGACAGACTCACTCTACCTCTGCACCCCCCACAGCACCAACCTGGGAAGATGGTAGGTATTTGCCAGATGGAGAACACCAAAAGAGGAAGCTGTTGGGGAAGCAGAGCTGGGAGCACACAGACCATCAGTCTAACAGCAGTGTCTGTTGTGACCCACAGGCACTTCACTGTTAGGAAATCCAGACCCAGAGTTCTCCTGACACCAGAGCTCTGCTCAACCCAGCTGGAGACGCGGGCAGCAAAGCTATGGCAACTTTCCTCCAGCATAAAGGCGCATATGCAAAAGGCTGCTCTCGACTGCGCAACAGAGATTCCTGGAGTGAACACACACCTCTCTAAAACCAGGGATGCTTCAGCATGTAGGGACTCCCACCTGGAAGTCATTTAGTGCCGCTATCACCTAACCTCATTCAGGGCTATAGTCTGGTTCAGGTACTCCTCCTAAAAACGGGCTCCGTTAAATCCTTTTACCTTCTGCCTATGCATGCAGCATGCAAGGACATTCATACCTCATACACTAATACCAAATGCCACCAAAGTAAATTAAAACAATAAATATGGTATGATGAAAGGGCTAATTTCAAGAGTTCTATTAGAGTGCATGATGTTAATCTTGAGTCCTGTTTTTTTGAAGCCTTTTTTCCTCTCCCTTACTTCAAGTGCATGGTGTCCCTGACGCAGCCACAGGAGAAATTATTTGACTTCTGCAGACTGCATTGCTAATGAGAAAATTGTTTGGATTTATTAGAACTTGATGGATATAAATATTCACAGCAGGATAAAACTGTTGAAAAAAAAGTCTCATTTTCAGAGTGTCCTGGGACACAGCAGGGAGCACCAAACAAATTAATTCATAAAAAAATTGACATTCCAAAAACATTTTTACAAGACGGCATCTCTAGTAACAATTCCAATGTAACAAAAAAAAATTTGAAAACCCAAAATCCTAGACCATGCAGGCATTCCCATTTTTCTTCTGAGGGAGTTAAGTCACAGAAAAAACACCAGCATGCACAAAGCTCCTTCCCAACATAGAAGGATGGTTCCTGTAGTCTGAATGTTACACTTTGAAAACAGAGGTTAGGGAAGGGAAGGAAGAAAGAGGAATGTTTTGCGCATCCAGCAGCCCTAATGAAATAAGTATGTCCAGGGACCTGGCTGATGAGTTCAGGGAGATTGAATCAGGTTTAGGAGTTTTCATGGAAAAAGATACAGAGGTGACTGAGGAGCTGACAAAACAGACTCAGGAATCAAAGCTCAGTGAAACGGACAACGGCATGAAATGGATCAGAGGATAAACAAGAAAAGGCAGAGGCGTACAGCTTTAGTTCTGTGTAATATCAAAGGTAGGACTGAATGCACTCACATCATGAGGGTTTTAACAACTGCAATCTATAAGGATCTACCTTGGTCTATTTCAATACACTCTAAATCTGAGCAGTGCTTCCTGAGTTAGACTTTTTCCATATTTTTCCAACTTTTAGAAAGTGGGAATTATGCCATGCACAAATTAGCAGTTTTCCCCGTGAGATTTGGATGCACGAGCAATATGGCTGTGTTCACAGAGCACTCTGCACCACCGCAGTCCCTAAAAGCTTCAGAGGAATTTTGATACCCTCTTGCTGGGTGTAGCAAAGTGGTGGATTTGGCAAACAGAGTGTGCGTGAAGTTTAGCTAGTCTAAAAATGTACAGCAATGCACTTGAACAAAAATAGTTCAAACTTTTACATAAGCTGATGGACTGCAAGTGAACTTTTGTGTTCCACCAAGGGAAAGCCCTCTGAGTCACTACACGTAACTCAACACAGTCTGATGCCCTGAAGCAGGTGAAGCAGCTACATTGTGCCCATGTGCTACAAAACACGTCACCACAATGATCCTAGGCAACGGGTTATTTTCTTCTGTGTGTAATGAACAACAGTCTGGGGCCAATGTATGAAGGCAGTCTCCCATACCACTTCTCCCTTCATAGACCAACATGGAGCTTTTCCAGGAGAAGCTGGAGGAGCCATTAGGGGCTGTTTGTCCCAGCTTAGTTTTTCAGCTTTTCACATGGAGAGACAATGCACTAAAAATTGCAATAAGCTGCAGGCTCAGACATCACTCTTCTCCAAATGCTGTTGTTTTCAGATTGCCTTCAAAAGCAGGGTGGGGAGTGGGGGAGGAAGGGATCACATTTTTTCCCTCTTTTCTGAAAGCCTACATGAAATGGGAAAGGGGTGAGGCTGTGAAAAATGCAGAGCACCTTGTGGGAGCCCTGCTCTGACATCTAATAATTGCTCAGGTACAGAATTCCTGCTGTACACCAGTGCCCTGTCCCACAAGGCTGAGTTATGTGGCAGATGAAATGAATGGGTAGGGAGGCATGAGGGGTCATATTCTGGAGACATGTCCATTCATGCATCAGGAGACCCTCTCAAATGCAAAGCTATATGGCGGGACTACTTCCAGCAAAGAGAGACACAGGAGAGACACCCTTTAGTAACAACATAGCACAAACACCTCTCTTTCCTTCCCCATTCAGGCACAACACACCATGTATTTTGTTGTCTGCAACATGGAGCTTCCCAAGGCAGGCCAAAGACTGAAGCATCATGAATGAGGGAGTTGCAGGTGAGGCAGAAAGGAAGCATGAAGTAGCTGTCAAACATCCAAGTCTTGTGCAGACCACAATGCACAACAGATTTGAGCAACGTGTTCCAGAAATGCCAGCCCAGAGCCATTCCTGAGCTTGCCCATGCAGTTGTGCCTTTAACATGCAGTTTAGCAGTCTACCTGTGCAAAGTTGTTGTCTCCATCCTTTTGACAGCTGAAATGCTTTTAACACTGCCTCTGTTTGTGTTCTGTTTTTAAACAAACAAGTTTTGCTGCCATACAAGAGTAACAGCATCTTTCAACTCAATGAACCCCTGCAATTTGCAAGGCACAAACATCCCTCCAATCTGTCTTCATTGCTTGCTCCCCTCTTGCTGAATGGTGAAACTAAAGAAAACGCAGCCTGCACAGTCCCCATTACCTCAAATTTAAATCTAGCAACTATTTCAGGAACTTCATTTTTTCTGCCTCTTTGCCTAAGCTATTAGTGACATTTGTAGCCACACACCCCTCAGTAATTAGAGGGCTTTTAAACCTCTATTTTATTTTATAAGGGCCCTCCCTCCCAGTTCCCACAGGGTGCTATCTTAAGCACCATGTGAAGGCTCCCAGCTGATGGGCCATCCCAGAGGCCTGAGAATGCCTGTGGTCAGGAGAATTCCTCTTCCATCCACACCAAGCCCATGGCAGAGCAGGGACTTTTCATTCCTTGAAATATCAAACACCAGCTATAATCAAACAGCAGGACGCCAACCTCTCAGAAAATCAGGCTAAAGAGGCACCTCGGCAGGACCAGCTCTACCTGAACGACCTAGAACAGGTACTTGCCCAATCTATTCTCGGACACTTCCAATAATGCCATTTCCATACCCTGTCAAGCTACGTGTTTCCCGGTTCAGTATTCAGGCAGCTAGAGAGCTTTACCTTAAACCTGTGACTACTAATTTGCCAGCAGATGTGGCAACAGGTTACTCACTTCTTTGCTATGGCAGTCTTTGACACTTAAGGTACAAATCCCAGTGCCTCTTTGAGGCATTTCTCTAAAACAAATAGGGATTTCAGCAGACTTATATCAACACATCTTAGGATAGTCAGCCTATCTTTTGGTCTGTGGGCTATGCCAGGAAGAAGGTCAGCATGGAAACTGACACCCCTTCCAACCATTGCAAGGGCTCTTTCAGGAGAGGCAAAGGCATACCAACTGCTGTGATAAGAGCACTCCATTCCCCAGGCTTTCCACAAACTGTTTATCAATGGCTCTAAATTATATTCCTTTAAAAGCCATGAAAGCAATCCCCTACCTGCCCTCACACACACATACCCACACAGAGGCTAATTCTGCCTATTTGTTGTTTCAGCATTTTTGAAAAAATGTTGCAGGAGATAACATTGCTGCCAGCATCACCAAGTGACAGGATTTTCCAACTTTCGGCATTGGCAGAAATCAGTCCTGACTTCAGGAAGAATACAGCTAGGCCAGTACCAAGGTTGTTTGAAAATCCCACATTACAAAATCAATATTTAACACATTGGATTTCCTAGTGAGTCTTCAGAGACAAGTGTCTGACACTTGAGTAGTCCTGGGTCAATATTAATTGCACATAAATTCTCATCTGCATTTACTGCCACGTTTCTGCAATTAAATTATAAAAACTAAATGAAATCTCTAAGCTTCATAGCTAAATCTGCATGCTAAGTTAATTAACACTGTAATGGAAACCATATAAAAACTAAGGCCTGTCTGATCCAAGGCACATTAAAACCAGTGACAGTTTGATTATAACCTGAAGCAAATTAATACCCTTGAAAAACTGGAGAGTGATGAACCATTTCATAGATGTCAAGAAACTGTTTTGTATGGAGGCCAACTGGGAGATCCTTTTGTGCCAATGTCAGCATTTCTGGCATCTACTGTGCGTGCACTTTCTGGTTTTCATGAAATGGACACGGGGTAGACATTGCAATATATGCTAGCAGCCTTGCTGTTTCCAGCTGTTCTTTAGGAGGCAATATGCTAAGAAATGTGCTAACCAGCATCTAGAGGACCAAGGGCGACCTCCAAATGTGAGGCTGAGCTGCAAAGGAAGATGCCAATTTGCCTTCATCGGAGACTGGGGGTGCTGGGTACCAGAGGGTGCTGCAATCCGCCACAGTATGCTCCTCACACATAAACGGCATTAGCATCTTTCTCTTATTGCCAAGCTGCATTTGTCTTTCAATCAGTCACCTGTTTTATATAACTTCTTACTGCATGACACTTCAGAGCACTTTCCAACAAGAACAACAAAAGCAACAACAAAATTAATATTAAAAGGAAAAAGTAGGGGGAAACAGACTTTAAAAAAAAACCAAAAACCAAAATGTTGCCTGTGTTTAAATAAGCAAGGTGAAGAGTTACTCAACATACGTGGCACTTAGACCTTTGTCAAACATAGCGTGTACTCATCTAATGAGCTTTGGCAAGGCTTTCCAGTCTGTAAACTGGGCACTGAGGCACTGTCATGATCAGCAGGTCCCCAGAAGTGTCTTGTGAAGAGCACCAACGATGCGCTATGAGGATCCCACAGTCAGAGGGAAAGAGTCCTCCAGTCCGAAAGTTAATTATGCACACAACTTAACAACAAATGATTGGATTCAGAGGCACAGTACTGAAAAAAAAAAAAAAAAAGAGAACATCTGGAATATGAATGAGTTTGTATAACTTGAACCTGCAAATGTGGGTTTGTTAGTCACAAAACCTGTTAAAGCCAGCTTCAGAATATGGCAGGAGAAGTGTTGTAAAATTTAATATGGTTAATTGGAGTTAATTATATCTAATTATGTATGTGCCATATTGCAGAGAGTTATCTCAAAACAAGTATGTTTAATAGCTACAAACAGCACGTATAATATGGAGCACTGTGATGAAGATTTAAAGAAAAAACATGTTACATAGGGACAAGAGCAGAAGCGGACAGTGCCAACTGCTGAACAGCAGCAACTGCTCACACCACCCCTCCGAGAGCACTGTCGAGGGGCGACACTGGACTCCCTTCTGCCCCCAGACTCACTCACTGAAAGACACCCACCATCTTCCTCCTTCTAGCCATGTCCCACAGAGGGCACATGGGCGTGACCACCTGGCTGCCCCCCTGCAGGCACAAACCCTCTTCACAGACAGGCACTCCAGGATCTGCAGTCCTCACAGGATAACAGAAAATATTGCTGCCAGTGAGACCAAGCAGGCAAAGAGGACAAGAAACACCACCCTGTCTCTGTCAGTGAGTCAGTCCTGCTCCAGATGACCAAGTGAGCTGTGACGGATGACCTGATGCTCAGTTCCAGATGCCTCACAAAAGCACTACCTGATGTGCTGCATCAGGAAAATGATGTATTTGAGCACAGCCACCTGGCCTGGGACTGCCAAGGAAGCTGTCTCAGGCTCAGAGAAGGCAGTGGTTGTTCAGCAGGGCTTAAGAGAACAGAAAAAGACAAAAATCTAGCCCAGCACCCAAAGACATTGTTTCTCAAAATGGTAACAGTGGGATACAGAATAGGATTCTGATTTAGCAAGAGCCTTGTCAGGGGAAAGGGGAATCAGCCCACACTCCCAGTAAAGAGTTGGAAATAACTGAGTCTTTTCGGCATTTTCAGCCCACCTAGCTGTGCCTTGAGAGATTGCTTGAGACAAATTATCTCAGCACCTCCCTAAGAAGCTGGTAAGGGCTGGAGGCTGCTTCAGAGCCCCTTACAGCAGTCTATATTGATGTAGTACCAACATTTCCTACGTTTAAGTGTTCAACCACCTGTGATTCCAATAGGAAATGGGTTTCATGCTGGGTTTTGTGTGCTTAAAACCATTCCTTCTCCTCCGAGGCACAGCCAGTGTACCTGATGGACTCATATCAGTCGGTCTTCCCTGGCTGTAAGCTCCAACACTGCAGCTGGGTTTCCTCCTGCCCGAGAAATAAAGAATTATCAGTACAGCATTCCAGTTTTGAAACCTGAAACTTTGAGGGTTATTGCCATCAGAGGAGACCACTGCCTACCATATGATAGCAAGAATAGTTCACTTACATCACAGACCCATGCTGAAAGACAGTAGGATTAGATCTAGAGAAAGAACTGAAATCCAGGTACACTGGGATATTGCCTAACCAGTTTCTATTGAGCTATATGAGCTTCTTTCCCCATCCTAGTTCAAAGTTTAATATCACCACCTCACCAAGACCAGACATAACAGCTTGAACATCCTTCAACTAATAGGAAATAGCAAATCCAAAACTTCTTTCTAAGGGCTGACAGCATATATCTACAAAGCTTTGTCCATAAATGTTGATATCCTGAGCTCTGGCACAAGTCAGCCAGTAATAATAACCCAGTGTTAATACAAAAAAAAAAAAAAAAAAAAAAAAAGGCAAGACTTTCACTGGTTTTCACACTCTTCTGTTCTCTAAAAGAGGTTCTGGGGCATGAGATACCACTATGAGATAGCAACTGAAGCGAAAAAAATATATTATCTTCACAACTGAGTGAGGAATTTAAATAGTCAATAGGCAGGAATGAAGGGATCCAGCAAACAGAAATAAGTTGTAAGTGCAGTGGGAGGTTCTTCCATGCTTTTGAAGATGAAGGCAGGAAAGAAAAGTATGAAATTATGACAGTGATGGGAAGACCTGAAAAAATTGTAGACATCAACAGCAGATGAGAAGGATGAGGCATGCTGAGCATCCTTTACAGCTTTCTTGTGAAAAAAAAAAAAAAAAATCTCTGAGAAAAGCACCTCGAATTCAAATAGAAATATGCAGCAATAGCAGAAGAAAGGAAAGAAGAAGATGCATGAAGATACAGAGAACAAGACAGATCTTTAGCTCTGGTCAATGCCCAGGGCAAAAAAGATGCAGCAAAGAAAGAGTCCAACTAGAGGAATAGAGCTAGAGTTGAGGCACTGTTTGCACCCAGATAAGGAGGAGGAGAATTAAGCAGGAGAAGGAGATGGGATGGGCAGGTAGAATAGTAGCAAGCCTAACAGGAGAAAGAAGGAGAAAGAGAGGCTGTATGAAGGAAAAAACAATATATAAAAGACAGAAGAATGATATGGGAGAGAACTGGATATCCACCTCTAAACCAGGGAGGGGCATATTTACATGACAGAATACCTTATCAGAAGATCTATCACCAGAGGAAAAAAAAAATAAAAGCAGATAAGAGCCCTGGCAGTCAGCCAGGAGCAAGCCATGGTGCAGAGAAGAGTGTGAAATGAAGCACCTGGAAAGAGAAGAGCAACAATGGAAGAAAACCTCACCCACAAATATGGTCAAGAATTGGAGAGCAAAGTGAGAATTGGGAAGAGTCAAGCAGAGCTACACTATACAGAAGATAAACAAGAAAAAGATCTTGAGAGTTATGTACATGGGAAGATAAGGGGGAAAAAAATCTTCAGGTGCTAGGCAGTAAGCAGAAGAGAGAGGGGAAAAAAAGAAAAAAAAAAAGGAGTTTGGAGCATCCTGCCTGAATGCCCTGCCATGCTTTCCATAAAGTTGGTACCAAGTTTAGAGCAAAGGCAGGGCAGCCCATAGAAATGAAAGCACTGAAAGCAAAGAAAGGAAGCTACCTAACTCAAAGTGGAGCCTAAACTCACAAAGCTTCACAGACTCAGAGATGCATGAACACCTCCAACCTAGTGTTACAGGAGGGCCAGCAGATGCAAACCTGCAAGGCAGTGATAATCATCACATAACAAAAATTTGGAATATGGTGGAGAAAAACAAATTTAAACATACATTTGCCCCTTCTGAAATACAGTAAGAAGAAGTCTGGGTATGTTATTTAGAACTACACCAGGCACCAGAACAAGTTGGGGGGGAAGTGGGGAGCGCAATAAAATACACATTTTAAAATAAACAGAGATAAAATACAGCACAGGCCTCCCAGAGTTTGAACACTCCACTCTCCTTGGTGGCATCCCTCACTGTCTCTCCCTCCAGGCTTCAATGAAGTATGTGAAACGGCATTATGTGGGAAGCTAACTGTTAAGCTGGCAGAATGGGTAAAAGAGCTGAAAAGCGAGGAAGGAGCTTGCTAAGAGGGAGACGACAGCAGGCTGTAGAGTGAACTGAGTGGAGGTAGCAAACAGAGTTCTCTGAGGAGCAGATGGCACAAAGGTATTGTCAACACAGAGGAGGTTCAAACTATCAGAAAGGCAAAAGCTGAATTACCTCAAGGACTGGAATAACAGAAATTGAGGGGGAAAATACCAGTCAAACAAGGGGAAAAGTCATCAGTACCACCAACTGGCAGCCCCATAGCTGGGAGTAACAGCAGAGAACAAAGAATGAGCTGCAGTAGGTATGGGTATAGCCTCATCTGGGAAGGACCTGGGTAAAAAGCAATCACAAATTGTAGGATAATTGGGCGAGGAAGAAGCTCTAATGTTGTCATCCAAGGCATTGGTAAGACTATGAAAGATGCAGCATACTGTCCTGGTTATGTGCTTAAGGATGAACTCAAACTGCAGAGTATAAAGAGGTTTTAATAAAAAAAAAAAAAAAGAAGAAAAAAATTGGCCTGTTTAGTCTAGCAAAATGAAACTTCCGAGGCAGTATGTTTGCTGCCTATAAATACATCCAGAGGGTAAACACCAGAGAAGGAGAAGAGCCAGTTAAGTTAAAGGACAATGGTGGCACAGAACAAATGCATGCAAGCTGGCCATAAAATACATTTAGCACTGACACAGTAGGGAGGTTTCTAACCATCAGAGCCATCAGGCTCAGCGTAGCCTTCCAACAGGCAGCCAAAGACTTCAAGAGGAAAGTGAGAGTTGTTCATGAGGTTCATGAGTGCCTTGATAGGGACATGACTGGTGCAGGGCCCACAGCCTTCATGGGCTGACTTATGAAGTCCCTTGTGTTCTATTATTTGCTAACAACTTCCACTCTTTTTTTACCTTAAAATATTTCCAGTGGTGCTGCAGAATCTTATACAGTGAATTTAAGTCCCCTGACAAAAGTTACCTTTCACCAACCCCTTAAAAGCAGTCTACAGATGTCCCAGGGACTCCAGAAAAGCCCAGCGCTGCCCCGTCATCACCCCACAATACTTCTAACGCACAGACCAGGCAAGTCAAGATCTGAAACACAAGATGGCAGGCTGCAATACTGGCTCTTTGAGGGAGTAAGGAACACAGCTCTGGCAGGAGCTGAATTAAAGACTACAACCAAACAGCCCTGTGATGCTCACATGGAGGTGCAGGGCTGCTGGAGTCATGTTGGCTTGGCCAGCGTACAGCATGCCGCAGTTAGTTCACCCTGAGGACCTTGGTAGACAGGCAGGGGGCTGAGAAGGAGGCAGTCTAGTAGCCAACAAGAAACACCAAGGGCAGTGCTGTGTCTTCAGCTAACATTGCCCTCCTTGGAGAGTCAACTCCCCCCAGCTGCTGCTGCCGTGAGCTAAAAGGACAGAGTGTCTCCTGCCCCCATTGACTGCTGCTCCTTCAACTCTGCTGGCTTCATTGCTCACCACTCACTAACCTACACCTCTAAGTGATCTCGACTGATGTGAAAAAGGATGCACTTTGATGGGGATCACTTGCAATAACAGGCTAGGGAAAGATCAGGCAAGCAGCTGAGCTAGGGACAGAGATGTCTCAGAGGGACAAGGTGTGACAGGCAGCTAGGACAGCAGTTTTGTTACCAAGTCAGAGCAGAAACCACGGCTCGCCAAGCTGAGCCCTCAAGCAGCAGGGAAGCACTTTCCAGGCTGCAGATCTATGTAGGAGAAATCTCCCACTGCGAAGGCAAGCTCACCATGGCCTTTGCTTTCAAGGACCAAACCAGATTATTCCTTGTCCCAACATGCAGTCAAAGGAAGAAGTCACAATGCAAGTGGGGTACACCTTCCCACCACATCTTTATTGCTACAGGCCAGCCCCTGGCAGAATAATTCCCATATTATTGGGATTGGAGGGGACCCCAAGATACACTTTCCCAGTGTCACAACTCTGTCTTGAGTAGGGACCTGCTCTCCCCTTCCATTCCTGCCTTGCAATTTCTTTCTCTAGAAAATTCAAGGTTGTTGAGGCTAAAAAGGAAGCACTCAAAAAGGGACCACAGTTTAGCAGGGCACTCACTAGAAGATGACTTCCAGTCCCTCCTTTCAGGAGCAGGTTATGCCCTTGACATGAAACAATCATTGGATAAAATACAATTTAGGTGCACGGAAAACTTTAAAATTCAGAAGTAAGGCATCTTCCTAGGATAGACTCCTCTCACATCAACGTAAGGAGTTTTCAAGATCCCTGTCTCAAGCCCAGTACTTGAGTTTGGGACTGGGCACAAGAGACTGACAAGACACCTGATTCAATAACTGAACAAGCAAGATTACATCTGATCCATCTCAACTCACCTGGGACACTTCCCTCAGTTGCAAACAGGTTCTTTGTCCCAATTCATTGGAGGGTACAATGTCAAATGACAGGACAGGCAGATAAGCAATCCTCTTTCTTACAAGGGAGGAAGTTAGCTCCCCTTCCCCTGAACCTGGAACAGGGCCTGCTGACCTCTCAAAGTTCTTGCTACCTTTCTGCAGCTTGTTCAGCAGAAGGCAAAGGACAGGCATACGATTGTGCTCAGGTCCTACGTTTGAAGGCCTCACTAGAAGCTAAGAGATGTGTCAGCCTTAAGCCTTTGCACAGGACTGATTTCAAGGATAAGTTAGTACATCAAATATGCAGAATAAACTGAAACACACTTCAAAATAATCTGAGAGCCCAAAGAGAAGGATTTTGAGAGTCCTTTTGGCTGGCAAAGTGTTCAGCAATCATTTGTTATTAACTTAGCAGTTTCCTAGAACCTACACAATAAAATACTGTCCAGGTCCCACCATTAGGACAGCAGTTAGGAAAGCATCAGGTACATTTTCTGGAAATTGGTCATAATTGAACAATTCTGTGAAATAATCAAAGGAAAGATGTCCTTGTTTAAGTCATTTATCAAATAATATCAAATAACCGATTTTATAAACACCACAGCAAATGTCTGACCTCTCCTCAGAATACCTTGTGCCCTATTCTATAGCCCTGTAAACACAGAGTGTTCCTCAGATAATTACCACTTGACTGAAAAGATTAAATCCTACTGCACAGAGAAACCACTCTTTTTCATTCATATTCTGGAGCATTTAAATGAAAATGGTAATAAAGGCTCTTCACAGGGCCCTGAACTGGTCTTCTCCGATCCCCCAGCGTCACCTGCAACCATGACAAAGAACAGAGCCAAGAAACAAAGAAGTTTTGAAAACCTTGTTGAAGTGGTCAGATTAATGCTGGCAAACACTGCCAATACAGGATACATGGACTGAACAAAGCCCTGAGCAACCCAGTCTGACCACAGAGATGTCCCTGTTTTGAGCAGGTCAGACTAGACACATCCCAAGGTCCCTTCCAACCTAAATTATCCCATGACCTTATAGTGAAAATGACCTTATTGTATCAATATCCCTAATTTCTCAAACCCTTCTTTGCTTAGTCCAAAACTCTTATGGCTAACAGCTGCCAAGACAACTACACAGTTCCAGCACTGGATTTGCTTTCTCTATCTTAACTCCTTACATTTTCTTCCCAACCTCTCTGCTTCCTATTTTAAATGTCACCTGTTGAAGCAGCATCCCTAGACATTGGTTTTTCATCAGCATCGAGCTGCCAGTTAGCTCCAAACTTGTAGCCTGGTGTAGGGCCTTTCACAGCACATGTTCCCTTAAAGTATTTTCCATACATTCCATGCAGAAATGAGCCTTCCATGTAAAATACTGTGAAAGTAGGAGAACAGCAGTCCTCAAGCACACAGAAACATCTTGGTGGACCTTGCAAATGAAAGAGGAGAACTAGGAACATCATAGGTTCCATCTTCAGAGTTTCAAATTTTTAATGACTAATGTATTCTTAATAACTGTGTTTAAAGCAATTTTTGTAGAAAGATTTTATAGTTCATAATATCCCTTACAGAAACAGAAAAAAAAATGAAGTAGTAGGCAACAGGATTATGGGAGGTTACACAGCCATCATGACTGAATAGTCAAAGCTATGACACCCATTTATCAAACTGGCATTGAAATAACAACACATACATCTTACCATAAATGCAGTGTGGGATGGGAGGCAGACAATAAAATAATGCAATGCTTTGCACTTTGGTGGCATAAGCTGAAGATCTCCATGTATTTTACAAACACACAGTTTAGCTTCCAGCCTGAAGAGCAAATAATTAATAGCTCTGCCATCCTTTGTGCCACTGAGTCACCAGAAAAAGTTAAGAGGCTGATCTGCACCTTACTGCAAACGTCCAGCTCTGTGCACACTGAGCAAAGCAAGCCTGCATCCCTGGTCATGACAGTGCCCACTCCCAACCAGCACCCAGCAAACACAGCCCCTCAGCTTCCCTGTGAGGTAAAGAAAACCTCGGACCAAAGCTCCCTACCCTTCTTTGGAGGCAGGATCTGGCCATAAATGGCTTCCCCTGTAAGGCACAGAAAGCTCACTCTATGGTCACAAAGAGAGTGTTGGGAACGCGTGTCCCAGGCTGGTGTTGTCCTACAAAACCTTACACACCTGTTCTGAAGCCCACCAAAATAACCCCTGAAAACAACTGTGGTAAATTTTGATTTGGACAATTAAAAAGGAAAAATCTGACTAACAAAGCTGGAAGATAAAAATAACAACAGGAGACTTAAAACATGTGGCACCTACTGTACTTTACAGTCAGCAGCTGCAGTACGGTTCAATAAGGTCCTGGCTTTGCTATTAACTGAGGCTGACAGACCAGCTCACCTGCAGTGACTGATTTAGGTGATGGACTAATGTGGCCAAGTGGTTTACAGATCTGTCATCTTCTGTTGCACACAGATACTCCTTTTTTCAGCCAGCAGACCAATCAGACACATACATATCAGCTATGAATGTCCAAGATGGGCATCCTAACCTTGAGGTGGAGGAGCTACCAGCTAGGACTAAGATGACCAGCAGTACCCTTTGGGATGCAGAGAATGCTGCAGTGGCCTTTATTTAGGCTGGTAGGTCAGTCATTCTTTACAGTAATTCCAATTCAATCATCAACAAATTATTCAATGTAAGATACAGATGTAACAGCTTTTTATAGAGTCTTGTGTCTATTATTATTAATGTAACATCATTACTGTGTGTTCAGGCATTTTATCCAAAGCCAGTTGAACTTCAATGTGCAGGATATGCTAATTACCTTACCCTGTGTGTGCGTATTTATGAAGTATCCTCTTACTGAAAATGTGCCACAGTACAAAGCTGTAAATAACCAACAAAAAACTATGCTAACTCAGAGTGACGCTGGAACATGGGAGGTTTATGAATAACACGTGGGGAAGCACATTGGTAGTGAAACTTCTGGCTTTGCATATTGAACATGGTGCTTGGAAGCCAGAGAGTCATTCTGGGGAGAAACAGGTAAGATTTCGGAAAGGTTAACAGTAGCAAGTTGCTCCACAGGAGGAACAGAAAGGTGTAGCAGAATTACCAGTTCCATTATTAAGTTTGTGCATCAGCCTGGCGTCTCACAACACGCAGCTTTCAGGGGTGCTATCCAAGATCCAAGTCTCCTGTCACAAAGACAGGGAAGGGAAGGGTCCTTTCCTTAGAAGATGACACTCAAGGTGAAGAAGACCGAACAGCTGAGACAGCTGGAGAAACATGTGAAGGACTATGCTGGAGAAGCCTTGCTGCCCACTTCTGGCAGCTGCCAAAACAGGAAGCAGGAAAGAAACATCAAGAAACTCTTTGTACGATAAAGGAACAATCTGCCCCCAGAGGAAGGTCTCCTTTTCCTACCCTAACCATTGCCAGTTAAAGGCTGATTAATAATTTTATGCATAAAGGCTGAGACCCATTCTTAATTTTGCATTTATTTAGTGTCAAGTGAGTGTTCTCACTATTCATTAATAGTTAATTCTTCTTTGAACCCCATTAAGCTCTTGGCAGTAACAATACAATGATACAAATCACACATTTCCCTCACATGTAACTAAGTTTATGTTGTGTGTCAGGGAGTAAGGCAATTTGCCCATTCTACGTATAATTAGTTCATTAAGTGTTTACTCCCCACTAGCTACAGCTCCTTTTCCTCCGCACCCACGCATGCCGTGTGTCCCCCGGCGCCCTCTGGATCGGCAGCTGGATTGGGAGTTGACATGTGCTTTCCAAACCAATGTGTAGAGTTCAACAGAGGCCTCAGGAGATGGGTGCTGTACTTTGAAAAATGCTGTGCGCCTGCAACGCATTTACTTTTTAGGAGTCATAAGGGCACAGGGCGAGTTCTTTTAAAGACATCTAAAGATCTTCCCCAGCAGACCAGGCTCTCAGCACAAGGAGAGCCAAAGTCCCAGGTCCTAGATCAAAACCTTCATGTGACCACAGAGCAGCAAACCTGCAGGCCCCAGGAGCCTCAGGAGCCAGGGGCAGCCTGGGGAGGGGAAGAGCTGACGGTGACCGTGGGCGACATGCCCAGCCATCCCCTGCTGCAGGGACACAAGAAGGTTGGTCCTACTCCCAAAGCCAGGGCTACGGGGTGGTGAGGGGATGAGGGAGCCACAGGTCAGCCGCCCCTCGACTGCCAGGATTGCCGTGTTTCCTCACACAGTCAAAATGTTCCACCGGCCCTTTGCGAACAGGAGGGAGGGGGCAAAATTCCCGTGTACGCGTGGCCCCAAGGGGCAGGACGACACGTCCCACTGGAGACGCTGATTCTTTCGGGCGGTGCCACGGGGAGGGCTGAACTCTAAGCAGGCCAGCCTCCCACCGAGGGCCCTCGGGGGGCCGCTGCCCATGCAGGTCCCAGAAACCTCCCTCTGCTGGCCCGCCCCGGGGCGTAGCCGGGCGCTGCTGCTGCCCGGGAGGTGCCGGCGGGGCCTGTCCTGCCGGGACAGAGGGAGCCGATCCCCGATCACGCCCCCAAAAGCATCTCCCGCCGCCAACAGGTGCGTTGGCCTTGTGGGAAGGGGAAGAGAAAACGGCTTGGAAAACGGCTTTCTCTCCCTCGCTTGCTCCCCTGAATGCTAATCAGCGGCGCCGACTAAAAATACCCAGTAAGGCTGGCGTGCGCACGGCAGAAGGGGAAAATGGGGGAGCGGGAGCCTCCAGCTTCTCGGAAGGAAAAGGGACAGGCGACGAAGAGCCTCCCCCGAGCCGCCCGGCTGCCGGCACAGGCAGGGTTCCCCTACTCCCCCGCTCCGCGGCTGAGGTTCGCACCTCTCCTCGGGGAGCCCACCCCGGGTGCTCCCCGCGGGGCCGCCGGGCCGCCCCGTGCCGGGGCAGGTGGCAGTGCCAACCCCCACCCCCACCCCGACACCGGCTTCCACCCACCGGCGCCCCAGGTGCTCCCGGACTGGGCATCCCGGGGCCGCCGGGGCGGGCAGTCGGCCCCCGAGCGCCGCCGCCTACGGAGCAGGGTTTGCGGCCCCGCGGGGAGCAACCCCACCGGGGCTGGCCGGCAGAGCGCAAAACAAAGAGGGATGCGGGGACCGCCGCCTCCGCGGAGGCGCAGGGTTTGCGCCGGGCGGCGCGGCCCGGAGGGCTCGGTCCGCTGCATCAGGGCCGCCGACGCACAGCGACGCAGTCCCAGGGATGCTCGGCGGCCCGCCGGCCTCCTGCGAGAGCGAGCGCCAAAAAATAAATAAATAAAATTAAGAGAGAGAGGGAGGACGCAATCACGGAGACAAGCGACAGCCCTCCGCATGGGAACCGGCGCGGGGGGCGGGGGGGCTGCAACCCCCCGCCGCCCCCTGCCCCAGCTGCACCTCCCTCGCCCCCTGCCCCGCCGGGGTGCCGGCCGGAAGGCGGCCTGCCGCCCCCCCGCCCCCCGCCTGCGACCCCGGTGCCCCGCGGGGGGAGGGCGAGAACGGCGGTCCCGCCGCCCACGGGCCGAGACGGGGGTCGCGCCGCCCCCCCCCCCCCCCCCCCCCCCCCGG
>BOSO01021350.1:0-28139 GCA_018403395.1 Gorsachius goisagi | reverse complement strand
GGGGGGGGGGGGGGGGCGGGGCGGGGGGGGGGGGGGGGGAGCGTGTGCGCTCGCCGCGCCCGGCTCACTGCGGCCGGCGGCTGCCTGCCGTGCGGAGCGGAGCGGAGGCCAGCCGCCCCGTCGGGGAGCGCCGCGCTCGCATGGCCGCGCCGCGCCGCGCCGCCGCCGCCGCCACGGGGCCGGGGGGGGCCGCGGGAGGAGGATGAGGCGGGCGGCGGGGCGGCGGCGGCGGCGGCGGCGCGGAGGATGAAGTGGAGCGTGCGGGGAGCCTGCGCCGCGCTCTCCAGCTGCCTCCTGCTCGCCTGCGCCCTCAGCGCCGCCGCCGTGGGCCTCAAGTGCTTCTCGCTGGGCTCGGAGCTGAAGGGCGAGCCCTTCCGCCTGGGCACGGCCGCCGGCGCCTTCTACTCGGGGCTGCTGCTGGCCGCCGGCCTCTCGCTGCTCGCCGCCGCGCTGCTCTGCTGCCGCCCGCCCGACGAGGCGCCCGCGGCTCCGGCGCCGGCCTCGGCCCTGGCCCCGGCCGGGGACCCGGACCCGGCGGGCGGCGGCCCCGGCGGCGGGGAGGCGGCGGCCGCGCCGTCGGGGCCGGCGGAGAAGGCGCCGCCCGGGGGGCGGCAGAACTTCCTACTGCTGGGGGTGCTGGTGTTCATGCTGGGCGTGCTGAGCGCCTTCGCCGGCGCCGTCATCGACGGCGACACCGTGTCGCTGGTGGAGAGGAAGTACTCGCACTACTGCCTGCTGCAGCCCGGCGGCGCGGCCCGCCCGCGGAGCGGCCCCGCGGCCCCCGACGGCTCCGCCGCGGCGCTCCGCTGCCAGAAGCTGCGGGACTACCAGCGCGGCTTGGTGCTCTCCACCGTCTTCAACGCGCTGGAGTGCCTCCTGGGCCTGCTCAACCTGCTCCTCGTCAAGAACTACAAGGCCTCGCAGCAGCGCGGGCGGCGGCGGCGGCGGCGGCGAGCGGCCCCGGCGGCGGCGGCAGCGGCGGCGGGCGGGCGGCGGCGGCGGCGGCGGGGCGGCGGAGGCGGGCGGCGGGCGCCGCGCCACAGCCAGGGCTCCCTCTTCTCCGGCGGCGAGCCCGAGCTCGGCCCCGGGGACTGCCCCTTCCAGGCCGTCTCCTACATCAACGTGGGCGTCTTCCACGTCTTCGACGAGGCCGGCGTGGAGGTGCACTGCGGCGGGCATCCCTCCGTCGAGCTGCCCGGCTACTCGCCTATGGACCCCGAGCTCAACGCCTCCTACCCCTACTGCTACCCGCTGCCCAGCGAGCAGCCCCCTGCCTATGAGGAGATCTACCCCGGGGAGCCCTGCGCCCACGGCACCTAGCGCCGGCCGCCGGCGGGACGCCCGGCCCCCGGTCCGCCGCGTCGGCCGGGACTGGGACCGGGACCGGGACCGGGACCGGGACCGGCACGGGGCGCTGGAGCGGGAGCCGGAGCCGGAGCGGGAGCGGGCCCGCCAGCGCCTGGCAGCCGCGGGGCTCGGGGGTAGTCCTCGCTTCGCCGACGGGACGGCCCGGCCGCCGCGGGCCGGTGCCGCCGTGCCTCTGGCTCTGCGGAAGCTTCTCTGCCCTTCCCGCTCTCCCCTTCCTTTGTCCCCTTCCCTCCCACACGCCGACCCTCCGTCCGTCCGTCTGTCCGTTCCTCCGTCCGTCGGCGGCTGAATTTTCCAAAGGCTGCGCAAGAAACGCCTGAGGGTTGGTTCCTCCCGCCGCCTCTCCTCCGTAGCCAAGTTTAGTTCCCTTCAAGTGATTCATCAGTCTCCAGCTTTAGCAGTCCAGAGTTACCCATTTATGATAACCAGCCAGTGTAAGGAAAAGGTGTCATGAAGCTTCTTTACCTCTCAAAAGAGCTAAATTTCTAAACAACGCAGAGACATTTGTGTCACGTTTACTAGAGGTGTATTGGGGATCTTTAACGTTTACACTACTCCTCGGGAGAATTGAGTTCTGTTTTAAGATTTAGTGAGTTAAAACATTCGTTGGTCTTGTAAGATGCACATTGAGAAAAACCTGCACTTTGAAAAAGAAACAGGAAAAAAATCAACAACGTTTTTGTACACTAACGTGCCTGCTTTTGTTGATAACTTCTTACTGTAAAAGCTTTCAGAAGTCTATAGTGAAAATGTTTGGTAAATTCACTGCAGTTTAAAATTGATGATTAGTTCCTTTACTAAAACAACTGAGATGTTGCTAGGATATGGCAGTTAAAAGGAAGTCCAAATGTCATACACATTCCTTTTTGTAAACAGGTTCTCTGTTTTTAATGCAAGGCAGGATTTCTTTTTGTTTTACACAGGTGAAGGGTTTAATTCTATTTTGTACAACTACATGGTTTACCTTGTAAAGAGTTCCATTTTACCTGTTACAATTCATCAATCTGGTAAGCTTGAATATTAAAGTTTTATTTGAAATATATATATATTGTAAAACAGCCTTAACTGGTGCAGTGGTCACAGTTTTAAAGGAGAAAAAAAAAAAAAGAGATAAACCATCTTGGAAGACATCTTCCAAATGTGTTTTCAAAACAGTATTTATACTCCTATTACAAAGCAAGAATTTTCTTTTTTGTTTAAAAAAAAAAAGAGGTCACTTTAATTCCTGAAGAGGGGAGGGAGAGAATAATGAGATTGTATGCTGTTAACTCTTTCTGAACTTAGAGGTATTAAAAAAGGCTTTCTACAAAGAGGAAAATTGCTAAATCCTCCTTCTGGATTCTGCTGTGGAATGCCAGTATCAGACAGCGTAAGAAAGTGCTAATTAAAGAGAAGCAGGTATGGCGTATTTTATTATAACATTCGAGAACAGGTAAAGGCTTAATTTCGGGTTGTGCAAAGAACCAAAAAGCAACTCTCCAGATTGCATTGGGTTCAGTACTCCCTCCCCCAGTTACGGTATACCAAAATTAAATATTACAAAATAACCTTTCTGTTAATCCTGTGGTTGCAGCCTGCTGCATAATGCCAGTGTATCAGCTACCCAGAGAGAGCGAGCAGAGGGAGAGAGGGTTAAGGGAATGCAAAGTTACAGTGTATTTCTGTGGTCGATGGAAAATTATTTTTAAATTTTTAGCTGCAGAGAGACTGACGTAATTTACAGCCTTAGAATTGGAGAGGGAAGATTTTAGCCTAAAAATACTCATATCTCTGCACCATTTTGTTTTCTAAAGTGTTTTGACTTGCACACTTTGTATAATCTAAGATGCAGAATGCCTTAGAAGTCTTCAGATTGCAAACTGATGTCTGTGAATCTCACAATTAAAGCTCTAATCTAGAGAAGACAGTTAAAAGCAGCAGTTGCCAATTTGCCAAGTAGTTCTAAATAGCAGAAATTTAAAATACAGCTCCTTTTGGCCAGCAGATTTCCTTGTGTGGAACGCCAGTCTGAAACATATGCCCTAGCTAAGTCCCATTTTGGTACTGAAGACTGGTTTTATGCTGGCTCTCTGCAGATGCACCTCCTTAACCCCTTATGGGGAAGTGACTGGGAAGTCCTGTAGTCTTTACCTATAATACTAATTTAGCGAGAAAACCAAACCCTTAATATACTGTATTGCTCATACAGCTGAGATTTTGCAAGGTGAGTAACTAAAGCAAGGAGGCAAATCCTTATGTAGGTCTCCCAATTAGCTGAGTTTGTGAGACAGTGTAGTACCCTGTACTGAATTAAATGGGAACTGCTAGGCTGCAGGGTGATTTTGAAAAACAGACCAGCTAGGTGCCTAAATACAGATGCAGAATGGTAATAATAGTTGTTGGCTTTAAAGAAATTGGCTATACACATTGTAGTTCATGTAAGTTGTATCTTAGTTTTACTTAAGGGATTGATTTTTGACATAAAAAGACGGTATTTTACTTAAGATAACTATTTTAGGAATTATGAACTAGACAATTCTGAAACTCCAGATGTTCCAAAGATCAGTGCTCAGGGAAATAAATGGAAAGTCAAGAAAGCTACCTATTATACTCAATTGTTTAAATGTAAAAAATTTTAAACTATGAATTTTTAAGATTGTTAAATTCATAACTTTTTTTTTGTGTGTGCGTGTATGTGTACATGTGTGTGTAAGCGTGTTTGTGTTTTATTTAAGTCTGTTCAGAATGCCATTGAATTAGGATATTTATTTGTGGCTCAGTTTTAGTTCCCAAAATTCTACTTTTCTTCATTTGGGCTTTTATCCCCCTGTAACTGTTTAATTTAGTGGTGGACAGATTGCCAGAACAATGTCCAAGTTGGACTCCCACAGAAGCCAGTAGGCGTCATTTCATTGACTTCAGTGGGTCTGGGCACAAATGATATGTAACACCTACTCTAAATAATCTTTAAAGTAATATTGATCTTCTGGCATGACAGGATGCAGCAGTGGCATATTATTTCTCAGTTCCTTATTATTTGTATGGACAGCAGTATTAAGGGAAGGTCACCTACAGTATTATACACATTTTTTGAAGAACAGGAAAAAAAAAAAATTGGCAGGCAAATTGACCAAACAAGCCATGTTTTCTTAAAGATGGTATACAAGTGTTTCAGGTATCTGGTGACTAACTTTTCTGATAAAACACCATACGTATTTATTTCTCAGTGAGAAAAAAAAACTTATAAATACTGGATACAAGATGAAGCTTCACAAGCATGATTGCAGTATTGTGAAGCCATTTTTAGTAAACCTGAATCATCACTCTCTCTTCTGAGCAATAATGTTAGAGTGTATAAACTGTACTGTGCCGAAATTGAAAATAGGCTGGTGTAGGAAGCATTGGAGCGTAGGTTAATTACCTGAGAGGACTCATACTGTCCCTCTATTTTCCATTCCCTGTCACATGATTGTCGAGGCAAATGCAAGCCTGATCGATTCATGTCACCGGAGGATGTTAACTGCAAGGCTTTTGCCTTAAGTAGCAAAACCAGGGAGAATGGAAGAGAAACATCATGTATGTGCTATCAAATCTCCATTTTGCTTAGCTGAAGTAACAACAAGACTGCTTTTTGCCCCACGGCTTGTTGTTTTAATTTGCTCACAGCTTTACTCACATCTGTTCAAAGGGAGGGAAGAACAGACACAATACTTTGTTTTGTCACAGTGGAGTACTGATTTGGTAGCCAACTGCTCCCAGCTTTCCTGTCCCTTCTGCAGGTAATAGCAGCTAGTCAAGGGATGAAACGGTGGAAAATCAAGTCTGCTGTCTTTGATGCGACAGGATTTGCCTTCATGTGAAATAAATGTATTCCCACCAGCCTATTAGCAATTCACATGAATTATTTTCACACTCCAACATCCTTGCTTAAATCTGTTACTTGTACTTTGCATTGTAATTGACAGACAGAATATGCGTGAATCTAAAAACAGGAAAAAGTGATGTTAGAGGGAAATTGTATTAAAGTAGTACAGATTTTACTCAAAAGTTTGATTTCACTGTAGGACTTCTTTGGTTCACCAAAAAGCGCTATGGTGGCTGGTATAACTTAGATATATTTCAGACATACTGTTTAATCATCAGAAAAGGTTTCTGAATGTTCACATGAGAACAGCAATCTGTTTCTGCTTTTGGACATAGTACGTATGAAAACCTTTTCTTCATTTTGCCATTTAATCTGAGATTGATCCTCAAGAAAATGTCAGTAATTGATCTTGTAATTTTAGGATCAATAAAATACGTTTTAAAGCACAGCATATCCTATAAGAAAAGCCTAATGCTCTTCATTTCATGTTCTTCATTGTCTTAGACAGATGTCTAATAGTACAACTGAAACTAGGGATTTAATTACCACTTTCATTACAAAATCGTGTTTTTCAGGGACTTACAACTTGTACAAGTGGAACCCTGACATAAAATTCCAGGTTTTACCATGAAGTCGAGTCTGTTTCCATAAGTTAAATATTTCTCAGTTACAGGATGTTCCAATATTTTAGATAAATTCCATTGGTAAAAATCTAGATTGTTAATTTCATGTGATGGCACTCTTTAAGTGCGCTAAAGTTACCTCTCCTTCATACAGGATCATACTTCCAATTAAAATGCGTAAGGGTGAGTAAGATTGAATTCCTCATGGTCAGTGTCCAGTTTTTAAATTTCTTAATTATCTCTCAGTACTTAATAGCTTGTGACTAGCACTTAGTATATGTTCCAGAATCAGTAATAGCTGATCTAATAACAGTTCAGCAGATAAAAGATGGTCCCCAGGAAGCCCACAGGCTAATGCAGTGCTGGGAGGAAATCTTCAAATAGATGTTGCAACAATTAGGTGTACGGCATGTCCTGCCCAAAAGGAGGCACTGCCCCAACGAAGCAGCTAGAAGAAATCTGAGAGTTTTAGGTTGGGTGCAGGGGGTTTGTATGTTCTTTGTATTACAATATGGGTTCTGAAACTCCTTCCCCTGGTGTAGCTTTCTAAGAGTGACATCCACAAATTGGTGTTCTCAAAATTTGATTCCATTAACTGCCTCGCTTTCCGCTGGCCAGCTGTGCTATGTACTTTCCACACAATGTTGAGGATCTTGGTGAAGATCTGCTGAAGTTTTTTGGGTGTGTCACCCTGATGTCATCCTAGATAATCTGAGACTGAAGATCAAGTCATTTAAGAAGCCATAATAGTCTCTTAAGAAGAACCTATTTTCCTTTACAGAGAAAAAAAAATCCTGATGTCCTCTTTCATTCCTTCTTCAGACCTACCTGCCTTAAAGTTCAGTGAATCTACCCTGAGGTAGGAGTGGAGATGACACGGCAGACTGCTACTCCTTCACTCATAGAGTTGTAGGTATCTGGAAGACCTCCACAAGCTTTATGGAAGGAAATAGTTCCAGTGAAAAACATAAAAAATGTCTCTGACTCATCACCAGATCACAGAAAATTCAATGCCATGAGTGAAACTGTCCAGCAGATGTATCCCAGTAGCAATACAGCCTATCAGAAGTTCCCAGTGTTTCACTTCTGGATTTCTACTCCTGGCATGGTTCTGTCCAATGGGGATGTTAAGGAATTAATTTCGTGGCCTTTGCAAATGAAACGTTTGTTTCACTACAGCACTAGGGATTAAACACCTACTAAATACCACAAGCATCCTCACCAGTCGGTCTCCTCTGTGGCCATTGTTATCAGAGGATAAAGTGACTGTGGGAGGAGAGAAAGCTTATCGTGATCCTCTTAATGGGTTCAGAGGACTAAAGGTTCCAAAGCATTCATAGGTTTTATATTAAGACACTGGATTTGAGGATGGAAGGATACCTATAATATCTAAAAGGATTATTTTCCAGGGATATATTTTTGGAAATCTAATACTTGGGTTTAGAGAAGGTTCTTTCAGAATTTGCTTTTTCTCCCAGGTTCTACATTTTAAATGAAAGCTCATCTCACTAAAATACTCAGTGAAATCTCCAGGCATTTAAATTATTAAATTTAGGGAGATTGAGTAGAGTTGTCCTACAAATTACTGAGTGCCACCAATTCCTGTAGAGGTCATATAAGGAATTTGGCACGTGGTGCGGATGGGGCCTTATATGCCAACATCCAAATTCTGGCATTTCCTCACAAATGAAGGAGGCAACAGCCCAAAAATGTGCTACAGAAAGGAAAGCTCCAGATGATAATATGCAGTCCCAGGCAACCAGGCAGTCATGGATTTTGGATGAGCTACATACAGTCTCAAGTTGTCTGTAATTAGCATGCATTCATGATTAAAGCAAATGCCCTCACAAAGATATTCACAAGGGATTGTCAGTGCTGGATCTGAGTAGAGGCTCATCTTGCTAGCTCTAGGCCAAATGTCTCCTAGAAACATGGAAAAGTCCTACCAGAAGAAGCTCACGCTCACAGTGGAAAGGAGAAAGCCACTGAGTTCTACTTTGTTGCATTTTGGAATATCTGCCTCTTCCTGAATGACCCAGAAGCTACCAGCATGCACAGATCATCTAAATTAGACTCCTGGGAGAACTGAGGAAACAGAAATGCAAGTGTTGAAAACTACTCAATCTGTCAAAAATTTTGTGATGTATAATCAAGTGCTGTGTTAATTCCAAGAACAGCACCTCCTGACCTGAGCAGTCAAAATTATTAATAACTGAAAAAATTACTACCACCAAAATAATACTGGGAGATTGAGAAAATCATATACAGCGTTCTGCCTTGTCCCTTGCTTAAATTAAAAGGAAAGAAATTCAGATACTGCTTTTTGTGAAACTGTTGCTAAGAAATACCGTTTGTTATGTTGAATGGAACAGAAGGGTGCTTCTCTCGACAAATTGGGAGCAGATAGCTGCACAGAAATGCATTTGGCTGGCAGAGAGTCTTCCTCTTCAGTAAAGTCCTTGGAGAGCTACCAGAAAATATTGAAAGGCATCATTATCATCCAGGCTTACCTGGACCATTGTTTAGTGCGTTGAGTTTCATGTTCCCGCACGCAGTGGACCACACGCTGCCTTGTGCCAGCGGGGATGAGCAGACGCCCCGTGCGACACCACTAAGCCAGCACCTGCTGGGTATGTGCAGGGAGCTTCTGAAACCCCCAACATGGGTACCCGGCCGCGCTGTTCTGTGCCCGTGCTGAGAGAAGGTAAGGCAGGACAAGCTGCAGCCCAGTGGAACGCTGTCCTGTGTTACAGGCTGGGGAAGGCAGGTTGCTGTTACGGTGCCAAGGCTCCAGACTTGTTACACAGCGGTCTTGGGTGGGGAGGGGCCCAGGCTGCATGCAGGGAACTGCTCCTGGGTCACTGTCGCAAAAACAAAATGCCCAAGCCAAGTCGAACGGGGAGAGGAGGACTGTCTTTATTCCCCCCTGAGCAAAATGAAAGCAATCAAATCTCAGACCTTCACAACAGAGGTGTTAAGTTCTGTTTTGGGTTCAGTTTTCATCCTCTGCTCCCCCTAGCAACTGCTCCAAAGGAAAAGCATGCGCACAGGCTGAGGATGGCAAAGTGCATGCTCTCTGCTGCCTCTGTGCTTTGGGGGAGAGTCTGCCAATGGTGTACTGAATTATTCACTCAGCTGGTGAGGCAATAAACAGAAATGAGGAACCAGATATGAAAAACTTTTCCTGTGTCCTGTGTTTGGCACGTTACAAGAGCTGTATGATGCCCTGGGCTGTCCTTTCCTCAAGGCTGTGGCAGTTCTTATCTGCTTAAGGTCTGCAAGATCCAGAGCTCTAGAAATGAGGATTCCTATTGGAAGTTTTCTTGGACCGATTTATCTCAAAAGTCAAAAAGCAGCACTGGCCCTGTTTCAGTAAATGCTTTTCAGCATCCAAGCATGAAAAGAAGAAAGCATAAACAGGGCAGAACTGTTCATTCATTCATAGTTCATTAATTTTTCATCAAGGGCAGCAAAAAGACAAACATTAATGTTAACATCTCAGATCGGGAGAATTGCTCCATTGTAAGAGGTTTTGAAGCTGACTGTTAAGGAAGCAGCAGAAGGTATTTACACCAAAGGAAAATGGGTATTTCACAATTCTGTTGCCACACTGTTCACAATGTGCAGCAAAGGCTAACAATAACAGGAATTTCAACTTGCCTTATACATGCAGCTGGAAATGCTTCAAATCTCCAGATGACTATTCAAAAACTATTTTATACATGGCTAGACTAGACTTGCAGTCCAGTACCTACTGTGTTCATAGCTACATGTTGGAAGTTTCTAGCCTTGGGTGTGCACAGCTAAAATGTGTATGCTGGCCATGGACAGATGGCCATCTTCATTAGCCAGGTCACTGTCACTGGTGAGGCAAGCTCACCCGTCCTGTTCGGTGCTGCAGCGGAGCAGAACAGCACCCCCACCCAGTCACCAAATCTCAGCAGAAGTGCAGGCACTTCCAGCGTCACGGAGCCACACCTGAGTCTTCCCCAGTCACACTCCATGGGGCTCCCCAGTGAAACCTGCAGGTCCACGAGCAGGAAGGCACCACCACACCTTTGTGCAGGTCTCACGTGGAGAGAGGGGGCCAGTTGTGATCTTCAGCTGCTTGCCTTACCCTCAAGGCCAGTGAGATACTCAGTAGCACAGGGCCTCAGCGCACTGTGGGATGCAGCACACCAGAAGGTCGTGTGCCACAAGAAACGCCGTTCTTCTCCAAAGAAGTTATCAATGTCACAAGACCACAAAGGAGAAGGACTAAAGCACTGATGTCCCTAACTTACAGAGCTGCATAGTTTGAGACAGAGAAGGCCACGGCACTGTGCTCCCCAGCCCCTGCAGCTCATCAGCTGATGCACACTCATACACGGGGAAGTAGGGGGAGCGGAGTGGCAATTGTGCATTTAAACCAGTTAAATTAAGCACTGATGGACCGGCCAAGGAGCAGAGATGGAGCTGAAACACAGAGAGGCAATTTCATTCCCACTGTGCCCTGGGGCACGTACCAGGAGAACTTTGACAGGTAGGGACTTTGTGGGGAGAAGTTTTCATTGCATCAAGTGGAACGACAACCCCTCTCAGTGGAAATGTCCAGGTATTTCCAGAAAAAAATGGTCGTCTTGTTACACAGCAAAATGGAAACTCACAAGAAATTCCCAAGAAAGGTAGCTCAAGTGGAGAAATCCAACTGAAACCCACACAAACAGGGTAGAAGCTGATCTCTTAAAATTTCACACCTCTTCTTTCTTTTGGAACAGTCATGTCAATTTGTTCTTTACATTTTCAGCTCCAGCTCTCAGGCAAGATAGAAGCTGGTAGGAGGCAGACACTGATAAAGGCTCTACTGGCAAAGCATCAGGTAAAGGGAAACCATTTTTACATTTCTGCTCTGACAAGAGAGGACAATATATTCTAGCCTGGAAGCTTAGATGGCAGAAGCAGCAGTGATTAATTTGATCTAATTAGGGCTCCAAATAGGAAAGAGCGAGTTTCCTGAGCTATTGCGTACTAAATTTCCTCACTTCTATGAATAACTCTATTGCTCAGAGGAGATGGGCATCAAAGTGCATCTCCAGAACAAACATTTACCCACTTCAACTTAGAAATAACACTAGAACCTCAACACAAATAACTAATGCGAAGAGACAACAGGCTCTTTCAGCACCTGGGAGGCAGCACAATAGCTGCTTCCCTAGGGAGCTCAATAAATCCTTGCATGAGCAACTGCACTGAAAATGGGCATGTTGCTGGTCTACTACACCATCACCTGCTGGCTTCAGTGGACCACCAATTTCCACTGGCCACTTCAGTGCGAACAGGAGACTTCTCAGAAGCAGGGCTGGCACCTTGATCCTTTTTTGTTCTTCACTGAGGCTTGTTCCCTTCCACCTCCACCTGCTTTTCAGCCAGCACTGACCTTTCTGCCACCAATGGGTAAATGTCAGGTCCCGATTCTGACCTCTCCAATGAGGACAAATGGAAATAAAATCACTGCAGTCAATGAAATTACAGAAAAACCTGCTGCCTCTTTTCACCAGAAGGAGAGCAGAGCACGTAAAGTGCTGTCTGTCAGCTTTGCCAAAAGCCTTATGGGAAATTCTGAACACATTTCTTCAAAAAAAGCTGGAAGATGTTTAGTAAAAAAAGAAATAAAAATAATTTTTAGTTGGAATATATCCTACACAGTCCGGGAGTCAGCCAACTTTAGCAATACTCTTCTGTCATATGCAGAAAAAGCTTTTGCTTCAGCTGAGTCAAGCTGCCTCTTATTGACAATCAGATGTACTGGCACAGAGCATCTAATCTGGATTGTGGCCATCTACAAATAGTTAGAAACACACAAAAAATCAGGGTTCATCACTGCACACTGATTTATATGAGGAGGGCAGTGAGATGCATATGGCCTTCTTTTTTTGTGTGTTTGTGTGAACTGCTTGCTTGCCTGACTAATAAAAAGCACTAATAGAGGCCACCAGGAGAGGAGGTGCTTAGCATAGGTGCGTGCCAGATGCACTTCATATTTGGTAAGTACAAGACTCCTTTCACTGCCTGCGTGTGTCAGAGGAGTCTCTACAGTGCCACGTTGCCAGAGAGCAGGCCAGCAGGGCTGCAGAGGATTGCAGGCTGGTCTTAGAAATGTTCCTGCTGGTGAAGCAAAGTAGAGCAGAAATACGCAAAACAAGCTCCACTGCTGATTGTACCCTCTCATTTGTATGCTCAACACTCTTCCATTAATGAATCATCAGCCCAAGTTCTGCTCAGCTCATCACGGCTGCAAATGCTGCAATAGCACTAAACTGGGAGGAACATGGATTCATCCCCAAATAACCAAGGATGTTGGATGCCCATGAAGCTGGCAAAATTTTACCCTGCTGATGTGGGAAGTGGCATAGTACACAGATACCCACAGCAGAACTGAATAAAGGAGAGATACACCATGACAAGGTGTCTGCGGTGCACTGTGCATCAGTGGTAAAGCAAATTTTACTCCCCTTAATCAGAACAGCAAAATTACCCATGCCTCCTTTAGTCAGGAAAACTCTTCACGTCAAGACAGGGGAAGGCAATGCATCCAATGTGGGGAAGGGAGTGCTCCATCCCTTTCTAATCATCAGAAAAGGGAAAAGCCACAACATTATGGACAAAATGCCTCATACATTCCCCAGGCATAAAGGCAAACTGTTCTGCTGTGTCTGCAGCTCTTACCTGAACAAGATTCTTGGAAGTTACACCCTGGTGAGCAACAGAAAGAAGCTACCAGTCCCACGGACACCTAGGACCAGCTATGAACACTTTCCCAGCAATCCCACCTCTGGAAGAAGACACACCGGTGCCTGCCAAGAACAAAGCTTACATGTGGAGATAACAGTGCAACATGGTGTTTTATGAGGAATTTTCATTAACAGCTCAGGTTTGGCTACAGATGTTAATGTGCGAGTCCAGCCAAGCAAAACAAAGCACAGGGCTGGAAGAACTGAAGGGACATGATCAACTCTCAGATACTGCCTTCATCTCAAGTGAACATGTGCAAAGTGCACCTTGTTTTTCAGGGGAACTGCATCAGGTGAACAAATCCCAGATGCAGAGGAAATTAAAGATGCACTGATGGCCAATATAATAAAGGGGGGACGTACCTAAGCACAGTTTCAAAATTAAAAATCTCAAATCAATCTCGTGAGGTGACATTTACCCATGGAGAATTTGTCTCCAGTGTCACTGTTCTTTCAGTTCCTAAAAGGACCTTAGTACCTGCTTGTTGCAGAGGGCTGCGTTTTTTCTTTGAAAGCTTTGCCATCAAGGAAATTTAGGATCCTTTATAAAGTCAAGACAATCCTGAGGGAACAGAGAGAGTACAGTTTCCCATTTTCTCATAATGATCCACTAACAGAAGAGCAGTAAGAGAAACAACGGCAAGATCAGGTATGTCATCTGCAGAAACAAAGTAATACTAGATTTTGATGAAGGGATAATTAAATGAAGATAGAAAAGGAGGGAAGGAACCTGAAAAGGTGGATTTTTACAGGAGCAAGAGGAATGGGGCTGTCACAACAGCTTTACTCTATACGATACACAGACTGGCCATGCATCTCAGCTAATGGCTGGAGAAGAATTTCCTCACGGAGCAACCACATGGTCCTTTAGACCATGACTTATCTTTTTTCCTCTTTATTCATTCCAGAAATGGTAGCCTTTGCCATTTTCACTTCCTGGCACTACTGTGGAAGGACGTAGCATCTCCCCATTCCATTACAACCAGGGCAGATAGTGCCCACGGGCCAACAGCCCTGCACAAACACACTTGCTCCAGGAATTAAGACACTTTCTTTTCCTGCTGCATTGTTGCTAGGGAGCTCCTGAGGTTCCCCTGGATACTGTGCAAGGGATAATAAAATGTTCTCATCTGCCTGAACTGAAGAGTAACTGCTACCAGCAGTTCCTCTTGCCTCCTCTCCTTTTGGCTTTGTTTGCTTTACCCCTGATTTGTTCCAAAACAATGGTATTGCTTAGGGTTGGCATAGGCAAGAGAGCACTAAGCCTTGTTGAACTGAAGCTGTTGTGCATGTCAGCAGCTTAGTCTGAGCCTGCTGGGAGAGTCAGGGATGTGTTCAAGGCTGTGATCAAATGCTTGCATCAACTCCAGGTCCTCAGTGCTTATTAACAGAGCAGCATTTCCAGGGTGTGTCCACAGCATACCCTTGCCTCTTAGTCACTCTCCTTGCTTGCCTGAGGCATCTGCTGCCATGCACCTCAAAATGTGTGTAGTGAGTTAGTGTCTGAGATGAAGCCAAAGAGCTAAATGTCTTCTTGTGAACCACCATGACCCATGGTGTGTGTTCCTGTGAGGACTTGGGCTGAAATAGGCTCTGGGGAACAGCAGGCCTGAAGCTGAAAAGGAAAGGCCAAACTGGCCAAAATTATGAAGTAATGCCAGAAAAGGGAAAGTGCTCCAGACACATCTATGATTCCTCTGCCAGCAAAATTTGAAGAAGAAGGTTTCATTTGTTGGATTTCCAAATGAGCCAAGACTCAAACACGCAGCATGACCGAAGTCTCATTCATGTACCTTTCAGCTTCCTGGAAGTCTCAGTGTTTTCCTGTACCCCCAATACCTCATGTTCAAATCACACCACAGATCTTATCTGCAGAAACTGCACAATGGAAAAAGCTGAGAGGCCAGAACCGCAGGTACAGCCAGCCACCGTATCAGATCTAGCTGAGATCAGGTACCAACAGTGATTCATCATGTCAGCTTAAACAATAATAAAAAGATGTCTGCCCAAGGCTCCCAGTGCCCTAACACATCACAGCTATACTAACATCTCAGCAATATTAAAATAATTGTACCAGCCAACTCCAAAAACTCCTTGATACTCTTCCACTGTTCCTGGGGCCACCCATAGCCCTTTCTTGAAGGCAAATAAGCATATCTCCAGCCATTCAATGAGAGACATACTGCTTACCCTCAAAGCCTGGCATCCCCAGTGAAAATTAATTTCCTGGCTCTCTTCCAGGACAAGTGAACTTCCTTGGAGTCCCCAAGACCAGCCTGAGGACAGATGAGGACCAAGGTGGTGTGACCCCTCACTCAATGCGTTTTTCTAAGCCAGGACAGAGATGCAGAGTGACTGATAATTGAGCATGTTTTCCTTTGGTGAAAATTTGTGACAGGCATTCCTGTGGTTCTCCTTTTGCAGCAACTTACCCTGCAGAAGAATGACACCTTAGGCCTGTATTGAAGCACAGAGCCCAGAACCCTAGAGCAAGGGTGGGATGCAGCAGTACACTGAAAGACCCAGAGCAGTAAATGGGCTAAATTGCCCAAGTCCAACCCAACAGACTTATTCAAAACCCAAGCCTGCCTGAACTGGCTTTTCCAGCAGCCCCTGTAAAGACTGGGCATATGCACAGAAAGGCAATTTCTTTGCTTCCAAGCTTTCCTCCTTTCCTAACAACCTTTTCATCCAGATCATCAGCCAGAGCAGTAACAACAGCATGAAGGGAGGTTTGACTCCCAGGCCCACATGCAAATGCCTTGGGAGAAACATACCACAGGGTGCCCAGAAAGCATCCCAAGCATTGTCCAGGTGTGACTCTACTCATTGCATCTTGCCTGCCTGACTTCTGACCTCACTGTCCACTCAATGGAGCCACAGCCCTGTCCTGAGCAAACTCAGAGACCCATGCAGACTTTTTGTGTGGGCTGAGAAGGTACTGCCATCAGCATCCCATCTTGCTGGTGTCTGCTGCAGGAGCTGGGGAAAAACATATCCCTCACACATGGGCTGTCCTGAGAGAAGGATGAGACTGCATGTGGAGCTTAATATGTGCTGGTGACAACATTCATCAGACACCCAAGGCCAAGGTAATTAAAAGTGGAAAGCACTGTGCCATCACTACCGTGCTTCTGCAAGGCACCTAGGGCAGGAGAGGATTCACCACAGTTAGCCAGACACATCATACAAATTGCTGCCTCCTACATGTCAGAGAGAAACTGGCACTCAGTGCCCCACTGTTCCCAATTCCTTATCACACTGATCTGAGACACTTAGACAAACTAATGACCCAAAGACACTGGCACACAATGTCTTTAAAGTGCCTAGACCAATGTCAGAACAGACACAGACTTAACACCAATCTTCACCAGAGCTTTTTGCTTCCACACAGAAGTGGAGGGGAAGAAAGGTGCCCAGAGGATCACTGCTGCTGCTGTAATGAAGCACCAGCTCACTCACCTTCCCTCCAGCCAGCCTCTTCCCAGAGAGTTTGTTCTCCTCACTGTAAGCCATACATACCCACAAGTGTAAATGAAGCAAGGACAGCAGATACAGCGGGAAAAGAGGGCTTATTTTGTGGCCATGGGTGCCCTGTGATGCTGATAGGCCCCTTTTTTGTTAGGCTCTGTCCCTTTATGTTATGGCCACCACATTCACCCCACCCTTAATCTTAATCAGCTCTGCAAACCACAAAGCCCCAGCAAAGGACGGCTTTTCACCAGCCACAAGCTGAGCTGCGAGGGATTATCTCAATGGACAGACACAAGAACTCCATCCTTTGTGGTCCCCTTTCACCCACCCCTTGTGGATGATAACTCAAAATCACAAAAACAAAAACTAAACCTGATGGCCATGTTCTGCATAAATTATGTGATATTGGCACTGATGAATTAATCGCTACATTTCATCTCTTCTCTTCACAGACCCCTGGAGGACAAAAAGGGGTTGTCAGTTTATCCATTTCTTCTTCAAACACCATCTTCAGGGTTGTGATGGCAGAAAAAGAGGTTACAGTAAAAATTAAAATGTTAGCAGAAAAAAATAAACTGCACAATGAACTGATCTTTATGCTTCCCCACAGACCACCACTGATGGTGGCTCCTAAGAATAAATCACCTATATGTATTTCGTAGAGAAGGAAACCCAGTCAGGTCTTTGTAAGTGTGACTATACTCACGTCAGCACAGCCCTGATCCTCTCTCTTCCTCTATCACCCTTCAGTTTTATGCACCATGTCCCATCCTATCTGCTCAGCTAGGCACGCCCTTGATCTGCATTTCTGAGATGATGCCTTCCCACAAGGCCAGGAATATGTGGTATTAATTCCTGGACATGGACCAGGTGAAATCAGTTGTATATATACGGCATCACCTAACTTAAGCATGTGAGCTGGAAGCATGCACTCTGCAGTTATTAGACAGAGATAAAGGTTCTTTCAAAGCACAAAGCAAGGCAAGGACCTAATGTAGCTACACTAAATTGCTCTCTGAAAAAGCACCCGAGGTGCTTGCTGATAAACTAGGAAGATAATTTCCCTAGATAGCTGAAGATTTACCAAAGATACCCAAAATGATGTGCCGTGCAAGCTCACAGGCACAGGGAAGGCACCAAGTGCTGAAATGGAGACTGGCTGCTCTGTGTGAGGTTGGTGGGGAGCTTGCCTGCAGGATGGGACGCGCCTGACCAGGCGTAGCTGTCGTCTCCCAGCAGTCAAGCGGGAAGGGCCATCTGCAGCCCTTGATGCCCCCCAGTCCCCTGGGATGGCCAGGAGCATGCACGTGCCCATCCATGGCCGGGTGCTTTAGCATTTTCATTTTCCTGAATTTCAGCTCGGGGGAGGTCTGCGCCACAGCATGTGCCATCACGCGGTGCTCGGAAATCAGTCGTACTGGCAGGCAAAGCGCAGTGCTGCTCCTGCTCGGCAGCTGCTCGGAGGGTGGCTTCCATTACCATCCGACCCCCGCGGCCAGGCAAGTGGAGTAATTCAGCTGCTTGGCTAAAAATAGCAGGAGAGGCTTCCCTTTCTCCCTTTGGCCTGTTCAATGAAAGCTCTCCACGCTAACTCAAGCCACTTTTAACAGCTGTCTGCCTCTTTCCTTCTCCACCCTTTCCCAGCTCCTCTGACCTGCCATTCTCTGCCCCTACATGTCACACCCAGCCTCCCCACCTCTTCTCTGCCATGCCACTTCAGCTTTTGCTGTGTCCCCTTGCTTCTGCAGTTGCACCCTACCCCTGCAAGTTCCCTTCCCCCATCAGGATTCGTGCTGGCATGTTTAGGGCATCACAGATGCAGGTAGAGGGTATATGAAACCATCATTTTGAGTACAGCCTCGTTGCTGCCACGCCTTCTGGTGGCAATAGCTGGCAGGAAGCTAGATCTGGTGTAGGCATCTGGGCTAGTGGTTCCCAGCCTCTGCAAAGCCACAGAGCAAACAAGGCACAGAGCATGAGCCCGCACACGGCAACCCTCTCCCTGTGACCAGCACAACATCAGGCCAGGGTGCTGCCTGGGCACTGGAGGTGAAGGCTGAGGGGGATGGACTGAGGCGTGTGGCAGATTGGAGCAAACTCAGGTTCAGTTTACAGTAGCTGTACATGAACTAATTTTGCTTAAATTCTTGGATTGGCTCCACATTAAAATAAATCCAGATGACATCAGCATCTGGCCCTATTTTCAGTTTTTGCCCCACCTGCTATTACATCACCGCTTCCAAAAAAGTCTTTAACTGCACCTGTAAACACAGCACCTGTGATAGTAGAAACCTCCAGTGCTATATCATGCTAAAATCATTTGGCCAGAATTGGTTGCTCCATGGAAAGGCATGAAAGTCTTGGGCATTGGGTCATTACCAAGTAACCCGCTTGTAGGTTGTTCCTTCCCAGCCCCCAGTGAGGCTGAAGGTTGATATATGTCTGAAAGCATACATACAGCACTGAATGTGCCAATTACTTCCTTATAACTCCTTTTTGTCTTTTAAGGTGAATACCCACTTTTGTCCTGTTTACAGAATTTGTGGGCTAAATGCTAATGAACATTTGGGAATGCAGTCATCAGTTCAGTCCATCCCCTACTTGCCAGCTTTGTGCCAGAATGGCACAAAGGAGTCATCGTGGCATTTCACTGTTATTAGAGTTCCTAACATTAAAATTCGTAAGTAGAGAGATACCTTCAGGAGCCATTTGTATTCTGGTCCCAAAGCTGCCAGATCATGCTTATATAAGAAGTGGAGCACTGACCACTTTTACGGAAATTAATCCGCTCTTCTGATGTTTTTCAAAACACAATACTGTCAGAAATGTCTTATAAAAAAAAAAAAAGAAAAAAAAAGACAAGTTTATTATAGTAACATTGGCATAATGGAATTATTCTACTGAAAATATGAATCACTGCATATTTATTCTAGACGAACACAGCAGAATCTGTCCCACTACTCTGCAAAAAATGCAGTGAAAAGCAGAATTTACACTAGCTGAAGCAAAGAATCCCTGGTGTAGAAGATGCATAATTACATTAAAAATGTATCTCCCAAAGGGAAAAAATATCCTACTGCTTCTCATTAGGTAATTCCAGAAACTGTCATGAGACATGTGTTATCTACCCAGTGACTAAATGGCATTCATCCTTCCCTGAGGTGTGAGGGTAGAGCTGCGTCTTAGAGTAGCTTGATGGGTTACCGACTCTCAGGAGAAAATAAAAGGCTACCCCTGTGTGGGCTGTATGGTACTGGCTGACTCATTAAGGCAATTTTCTGGAGTCTCCCATACAAACGCTCCCTCATGCACAGCCTAATGGTGCCTGGTCTTGTGCTAAACGTGTAACTATGCAACAGGCTTTTACTGATTTTGGAAGGAACGGGGTTTTCTGAGTGAGGGAGGAGCCTGCTTTTAGCTCTTGCAAGAAGAAAGGTAAATGAAAGTAGGAACGAAAAATTAGGCATCTGTTGTTGCAGAAAAAGCAAAATGCTGATGACAACAAATGCCGAGGGGGGCACTCTCGCGGGGATAGCGGTAGTCACAGTCCACCTCCAGGCCCTGTTTTCTCCTTGTTTCTCTAACACACTCCCTCGTTTGCACCAGGCAGGACAGCCTGGGCAGCACAGGAAACTGAGCAGACGGGAATAAAAAGGAATAATGTCTTCTTCTAACTGGAAAATCAGTAAAACCAACCCAGGCTTCTCTTGAACAATCGGATTTTTAGCAAACAGTTGGGTACCAGGTGTCACAGGAGAGGAGTGTCTTCAGCTAGAAAACTACTGCATTAGAAAGTAATGGGAATAACAAGGAGAAGACAAACTAACAAGGAAAAGACAGACAACCCCAATCGAGGCAAAGGAGTCTGGAACATAGTGGTAATGGTCCCGCTTTGGTCATGCCTTTGCAGCAACTCTACAGTTGCAAGCTGACTGTCTACTACCACCTCACAGGCAACACAACCTGCAAAACTTCAGAATTCTGCTTTGGGAAAGTTGTCAAATGTGACTCCCAAGCTTTTAGTTTAACAACTGGGAGCCTGGGTAGAAGATTAAATTAATGAAGGATAGGCAATTAACCTGAGGCTTTTTTTAATTTCTTAGTTTAAACTGAACAAAATGTTTTGAGAATTTGCAATATGATACATACCGTGAAAAAGAAGCGTTTTTACTAGCACTCCATTAAATCCTGGGATTTGGGCAAGAGATTAAGTGTTTCATTTGATAGTTTGAAATTCAGGAATCACACAGGTATGATCTCAAAGGTTCAGGCTGTACATCAAAAATGCTGTACATCAAGACTTGAAAAGCTCCATAAATCTCTTTCCCTGTCCCTGACCTCCCACCCTCCAAGAAAAAAACAAAGAAAAAAAATAGAAGCCCACTATGATTTTTACATCTCTGTTGCAATATTTTGGGTGCCACTTTAACAATATTTCTAGAAGGAAAATTTATAAAAATCTGTTGCTCCCGCTGAACTTACATCCCTTGATAATAATGTAAGCTATTAAAAGAGATTTTTCCTTACATGAAAGAGACCGGAGCATTTAAATTAGCCTTAAAGTATTAGATTGAGATAATTTTCTCTAATTAACCATTCCAATTTCTTCCTAAATGACTTCCCTCAGTAAGTCAAAGATATTTCTCTTTTTAATTCTGCTACTACTGTGTCTAAAATAAGTCTACACTCAGTTTTACATTGCATTTTCTGCTACAGTGGATCTAATAAAGCACCTGATTTACAGGACAGAATGCATGGTGTTTTCAGGCTGCATGGAGATGTTGTCCAAACCCATTGGATTCAGGGAGTAATTAAAATTTACCCCCTCACCTCTGGCTCACAGCAAACCAGGGGCATTTCTGCAGGCTCAGTTCCCAAGGACAGCCACAACTGAAAGTAACTAGAAGATGCTCGAGGTGCCGTGCTGCAGGGCTTGGAGGTAAAGCAGGTGGGAAATGGCTGCACTCACGCGAAGCAACATGCCTCCTGGTGCCGCAGAGGTGGCCGTAACGGGCAGGTGGCGGGGCCAGGGAAAGGACAGGTCCCCCAGTAGGGACAGGTGACACAAACTTCAGCCGAGGAGGGACTGGGGGGAGGTGAGGATAGTCATGGAGTGACCGTCAGGAAATCACTAATCTCACATCTCGGAAGAAGAGCCATCGTTCCACTCTGCAGCTGCCTACCCCCAGAACAAGAAAAGGTCTTTTCATCCACCTAACTTAGCTGTCAGAGGTGTAAAGACCAGGATTTTAGGTGAATTGCCAAACTGTCACCAAATATGATCTCCCGTATCATGCTTTTCCAATAGAGCATTTGTCACTGGTCATAGTCAGAGGCTGGATACTGGAGCTGGGTGGTCTGTGGTCCCATCAAGCATTCCTCAACTTAAGTTTATAGACTTTACTTGCAAAATGGGGGGTCTTGGCCTCATGGGAAAGATAATCTCTCTCATCTTGCCAAACAGAGGTTTTCAGCAGCCTGTTAAGCATGAAAGCACTTTAATTATTCAGTCTCATACACCTTCCTCCCAAAATAGGGCTGTCCTGTTTCTCCCCATGGAGGGTTTCCAGGAGAGAAATCACACACATGCATGTCCAGCTCACTGCACGACACAAGCCCCGCCACAGACAAGCCTGTGCCATCACCCCCTGGCATCCTGAGCACATAACCCTCCCTGCATCATGTACAAAATGTTCAACACACCCATTTCAGTGTGTAGCGAATAGGTCACCTGCACAGGACACACCAGTTCATCTGCAGTGCATGGACTCTAAATTTCTGCAATAACAATTTTGACCAGGCTATTAAACATCTGGAATTAGAGGCAAACATCCAAAGACGGCAGATTTCAGCCAAATACAATTTCCAGCAAAGATGGCATACCTGGAAGAGCTGGAAGCGTAACTGTTTTATGAGCCCTGAGCCAGCCCATCCTGTCAGAACTGAAATCTCCTGCTCAAACGTTATAAAATCAGTTTTACTTATAACAGAAAACAAGCCTTTTTGGCTTCTACTATAGAATTTCATATGGAGGAGAAAAGAAAAGCGATCCTGTCCCTCTTCCCCTTCACCCTCTCCTGCTCACGTGCTAGTCCTCTGCTTTCCCTAGCTTTCACCACCAGCCCGTCCTCCCATGCCTTATTCAAAGCCAGTGGAGCCACTACAACTTTTTCTGCTGATTCCAGCCCTGAGCACACATGCAAGTCTCTGGAGGGTTTGTCAGGGAAGGATTTGCCTTTATCCAGTCCAAAGCCATTTAGATTGCAAACTCAAGAGAGGCCTCTGGAGTCAATAAAAGGAAGCTGCCAGTGTCCCCAAAGGCTTGCTTTGTACCAGCCCTTGCTGCCTCCTCCCTGCCTGCTGTGGAAGCACAGACGTGAGCAGGCCCGTGGGGAAGGCAGGCTGCCACCACGGGAAATGCCAGGAGTAAAGAAAAAGAAAGGAAATCACAAGAGATGCAGCCAGGTTTCCCACAGCTAAAAACCCCAGGAGAAACCTGGAAAACGGGGAATGTTTTTTCCTCCAAACCATGAAGTTGGCGCACACAGCTGTGGGGCCACGGGAGATGTGCATGCAGAGGGGACATCGCCCAGGTCTACAGCTTCTAGGCTAGAATGTTTATGACAGAGGGAGAGCCAGCGTTAGACCTCTGGTTCGAAGAGCATTACAGCTTTGGGGAATAGATAGTCCCTTCTGGTTATCTCAGTGGAATGTGTTAAGGAAAGGAAGAAAAAATTGGTATTGCAGCTCATATCATGGATGCAGTACTCTTCTCACCTCCCTCCAAGGGAGGAAAGGTTGAATCCAACTGATTTTTTAAGCTTTCCTCTTGCAAGCAGAAAATGTCCTCTTTAGAGCACTTCACTGTTACAGTACATATTTCACCAAGAAGTGCAGAAAATCCTCTCCTAGGAAGAAGGGGTTTGCTATGAACAAATACTCTGTGTTACTGAGTAGTGAAGCAGAGCAGCTCACAGAAAATCTCTATGCTTTCCCTTTTCATTCAAGAAGTCACACAGTGACTGCATCAGCTACTTCCATAGCTAGGAAAGAAAGCTGCTTAGCTGTCTGAGCACTTGGAATTCCTTCATTAAAAGGGCAAGTTTTCTGGTCTCCTAATTGCTCTTCTCAGAGCCCTCTCTGAACTAGCAGTGTGTTTTCTAAGCTGCAGGCGCAGGGCTGGACGCAGCATTTCTGCTGGAGTCACTCCAGAAGCAATCACAGAGGCCACACCATCCCCCCACTTCCACACCAGTGCTGCTCTTTGTGTCCCAGCCTTGCTCTGGGACACTCCCCCATGTGGACATCCAGGACAAGCTCTGTCATGCTGAATATGGACTGCATTCTTCACGGCCAGGTGAAAGAGCTTTTTATGCCCAAATGGTTTGTCTTCATCCAGCCTGAATGGGTTCCAGGTTATTTCACAGAAAAGGGACCTATCTCAATAATTATTTCCCTTTCCCATCTGTGTTCACCACAATCTTTGTACTGTAACTTGTTTTATGCCACCCTAATGCCTCTATCCAATCCAGCAGTGTGCCCCCCAGTTATTTGGCTCCTTACAGTGGGCAGCAGGATTCCCTTTCTTCCTAACAACACAAGCAAATTTATCCAGCAGTGGGTGGTGGGTTGGCGCACATCCCAGGCCACATCAGCAAGCTTTGTCCCATTAGCTATCAGTCTGAGAGGGGCTCCCAGGGGCATGTCACCAGTAAGCCCAAGTCATGGTTGGCTGAAATATGCTGAACTGGCCAGAAGAACATCCTGGAGGAGACAGGCTCCCCAGGGCAGAGTGGGACTTCAGCCCCCAGCTCTGCACATTGTTTAGCAAAAGCCAAAAGCAAGGAAGATGGTCAGCATGCCATGGTCATGGTCTCAACACCACAGAGGAGCAGCACTGCAGGTAGGATCCTGTCCCTTTGGCATGTCTGTTGTGCCACACTGCAGCCATTCACAGAGCAGTGACACAGTCCAGCCATGTCACATCATGTCCTGATGTCCACACAAGGACACAGCATCCCCCAGCTCCCACCTCATTTTATATTACTGCTTCATGGCCAATGTGTACATTCCTGCTGACAGTTACTTGAGCACCCAAGGCGAGGCCATTCCTTCACCCAGCATCCATCTGCAGCAACACCACAATCACTGCTGCAAAGTTCAGGGTGGGCCCTTGCAGAGTGGGAGAAGGAGGAGGCGGATTATCATTCCCCATCTGTGCCCGGCTGCTGGAATAAAACTTGAAGGTATTTCCAGCTGTTTGTGAGCTTAATGTGTGAAAGGGTCTGCCCTAGCTCTGTGCTATACTGAGGTTTTTGCCCATATTTGCATCCTGCCAAGAAGAACAGGAGGGGGCCTCCATGTCAGTGAAGTTGTGCTTGGAAAGCTGGCCTGAGCCGCCCGGGCTGTCATCCGGGAGTGTCAAAAAAAGGACCACTCCACAATCCCAACCAGGGCTAAAGCTTCCACTACGCAGATGCATATGCCAGACAGCTTTCCCTGATGGGCTCAAATGCAATTACTGTCTCACTTGTCTTCCTCATTGTGTTTTCTCCCAGGCACCCATCTGTGCAGTTACTACAAATTTAAAGATTTTGGTTAGCACAAGTGTGAGCCCAAAATGTTCTGCAGCAGGAAAGGCACTGGGAAACATTTTTTAGACAAACACTTGTTTATTGTCTTTTCATTTAGAAGACATTTTGATGAAAAGTTCCACAGGGGTGTATTTAAACACCCTCTTGAGGTCCACTTAACATGGTCCAGGTAAAGCATTAGCACAATGGGTTTCAATTTGATTTGAATTATTTTTACTGCCTTTCCTGCAGGTGCCAACCACCAGTGCTTTTGTTTGTTAACAATGTCTGCTGCATGAACCTTTCAAACTAGAAAAGTATTTTTACACCCACCAGAAGCAGTTTGGCTCCACTATTACTCAAGACACTCTGAAAAAACTAGTATTTCCTTTGATAAACATGGAGGCACTGTTGTAAGGCACCAAACACCACACAAAGGAGCTTGAAGGCTGAGGCAATTTTGTAGAAGGAGAAAACCCCAAGAGCAGACATTATCCTTTGTTTCTAACAGCATAGCTGTTAGCACAGTGCATAAGGAAAGGAAATCATTAAATTCACTGGATTAGGGGTCATTTTTTAGAATAAATGCAGGCCAGAAGTATTCTGGTTTGGATTTTGAATGAAGAGCCATGCAGAGCTATCAAGTTGTGTTTGTGTGTGTTTGTGTTGAATTCCTTGGCTAAGTACCAGCAACTTCGGTGAAAAGGTGGCCTTAGAAAGAGCTGCAGCAGCCCAAGCAGTGGACACAAACCTCTGTCCTTCAGGACTGTGCATTTACAGAGATACGCCTAAACTGCTGACTCCAAGCAGCAGTACAAGCAGAAAGAAAGAGCATGACATTTTACCATGCTGCAGCTTAAGCCAAACGTTTTGTCATGCACCATTTTCTGTTTTGTTGGGGGAATTAGCATCTTTATGAATGCACATTACAGAAAAAGTGCCAGAAACAGGGATGTGCTCACATAAACAGAGGATGGTCCATTCTGGATGCTGCAAGCAGAGCTGCAGGGATGGCCCTGGGACTTAACAGGGAAAATGGGCTCTAGTTCTGTGATCCCTACAGGCTGTCCCTACCCTGCGGTACTTCTTTCTTTTCAGAATAGCCCCTGGAAGCTTGCAAAGACACACTTGCAAACTGCTGCTGCTCCAGCCTGTAACACAACTACCCCCTGCCTACCTCCCGACACCACTTCACCCCACCTTACCATGCTGGTCTGAGGTGCAGGTGCCTCCTCCTCCCGCAATCCTCTCTGCACCATGGCCTCACCCTGGGGGGAGGCGGGCGGTCAGTTCTCGGCTGCTTCGGCCACCAGTCGCCCCGCAGCATCACCATTCTGCTTTCCACAGGGTCATGCAATTGCCGCCTCCTCGTGATTGCAGGCTGAAAAAGCATCTCAGAGCCTCAAGGTGCTACTGCAGCCGTTAGCAGGAGCTCCCATCCCAGATCAGCTGGGGATCCTGAAAATCCATGGGGCTTCCAGAGGGAAGCAAGTATTAATGCTTCCAAAATCACGACGGTCCCAAGGACGGCCAAAGCCATGCCTGACAGAAGCTCACCACTGCGCATGCCGGTCTGGCATCACGTGGCTTTCTCTGGCACATGCCTCTCCATCCAAAATGAAGACATGGGCAAAAGGTTGTTCTCTCTGCTGTGGCAGCAGTGATTATTTTCCCATTGAAAAGAAAATTTCTTCCTATGTACAAAAAAAAGAGGAACAATAAAACCAGCTGTACATAACAAATAACAACATTATTTGCTTTAAATTGGCTGAGATTAGTAGCTCCATGTGAAGTTCTCAGATCACAGAAACTGACTCTTAGAGTGAATAGCTTTTAAATCAATTATATATGGATGGATATTAATAAAGCTATAGCAATGGGCTGAGAGAGTGCACACATAAACATTTAATCCTAATTCAGAACACATACATGCTGCCAACTCTCTATATTTCCTACTCTATGTCTTTCAACTGCAGAATTCACATTATGATCACTTCCAACTCTAGGTATCTTAATTTGGAAATAATCACTTTGAAATATGTTAACACTTTAAGCATCCCACACAGAACTGATTGCTCTGAGATCTCCATTATTCTTTTTAGCATAGTGAATGCACACTTAATATTTCCTAATAGGTACTAAGAAGCTCAAGACAGAAAAGACTTCTAAAATAACTCATGCTATTTTAAGAGGATCCAATTTAAACAAGTGCCAGCTAAAATATTTCTGGATTGAAAAGTTTTCTATAATAACTTGCAAATGCAAAATCAGTCGCCAGGACCGTTCTAGCTGCCGTCTCTTCTTGTCACAGATCTATACTTCAGTCCAGTTAAAAATTCCTAGTTTGGAAATAGGAAGGGGTGAGCTGAGCTCTGATTCTTATCTAAACATTTAAAAAAACATATTCATGTTTTTAAACCACAGCTTACAGGGAAGGTGAAAGAATTAGTCTATCCAGGAGTTAGTAGAAGGCTTGCTCCAGCAGCTGCTGGGGAAAATGGAGCTATAGCTTCTGAACACAGGATTGCAGGTGCAAGTTCAGGCCTATTGCAGTCAAACACAGCCCTCTCCATGGATCCCACAGCCCTTGTGTCAGGTTGCAGCATCCCAGATAAGTGCATTTGCAAGACCAAGACCAGAAGACCCAATGCACTTACTCTATTTTTCATCCTGGCTCCTCCTTTAAATTTCCACTGCAAAGCACAAAAAAATTTCTTTGCAGTAAAAGAGGAGGAAAATGTGGACCTGGACATAAAAAGAAAGTGAAGGCCTGATATCAGGCACACAGGTGACAAATCTGTTGGGTAGTTTTGTTGTTTTGTTTCCAAACAGTTGCTATTAAAGCCTATATTCTCTGCCCGTTTGAAAGTAAGGCTGCAGATCTCGGCCTCTATGCGTGTTTTTAAGAACCAGCCTTTCAGCAGGTGGTTTGCAGACTCCGGGCTTTCATCATAGCCTCCTGTGACTCCAGTTGCCATCACCGTGTTCACCCGAGTGTGATGGGTTGACCCTGGCTGGATGCCAGGGGCCCACCAAAGCCGCTCTATCACTCCCCTCCTTAACTGGACAAGAGGGAGAAAAAATAGATCAAAAGGCTTGTGGGTCGAGATAAGGGCAGGGAGAGATCACTCACCAGTTACCATCATGGGCAAAACAGACCCAACTTGATGGAATTAGTTTAATTTATTACCAATCAAATCAGAGTAGGAGAGGATAAAAAACCCCATAATCTTAAAACAACTTCCCCCCACCCCTCCCTTCTTCAGAGGCTTAACTTTACTCTAGATTTTCTCTACCTCCTCCCCCCGGGCAGCACAGTGGGAGGGCAATGGGGGTTGGGGTTGGGGTCAGTTCATCACACGTTGTCTCTGCTGCTTCTTCTTCCTCAGGGGAGGACTCTGACCCTGCTCCATCCTGGGGTCCCTCTCACAGGAGACAGTCCTCCACAAACTTCTCCAGCGTGAGTCCTATTCACGGGCTGCAGTTC
>BOSO01021348.1:0-30563 GCA_018403395.1 Gorsachius goisagi | reverse complement strand
GCCCCCCCCGCCCCCCCCCCCCCCCCCCCCCCCCGGCCCTTACCATCCGTATTGATTGGCTTAGCCCCATCAGGTGGGGCCCGAGCGAGCCCTCCCATTGGCTGGGCGTAGGTGGCCAGCAGGAGCCGATAGGCCGGGTTGGCAAGGGGCGCTGCTGCAGAGGGGGGAATGGTGTCAAATGAGGGGGAGGGGCCAGAAAGCTCCACACACCACACACCCCCATCCAGGCCCAGGGTGGGTTCCCAATGCAGGAGGATGGGGGGGGAGGGGTTGGCTGGACCCTGCTGTCTGTGGTGGCCACATGGTCGCCATCATCCCTCGTCCTGTGGGCTCCATCCATCCATCTGTCCATCCCTCATCCGTCCATTCATCCCTCCTCATCCATCCATCCATTTCTCCTCCCCTATATGGTGTCCTTCCCTCCCTCCCTCCATCTACTCATCCAAGTTGTCTCCACCGATTTCCATATGGCCTCCATCCACCCATCCAAGCTGTCTCTACCTCTCCATCCACCCACCCATCCATCCCTCCTCATCCATCTCTTGATCCATCCATTTCTTCATCATTCCTCCCTTCCCCCACCCCTATATGGTGTCCTTCCATCCCTTTTTCCACCCATCCATCCATCCCTCCATCCAAGTTGTCTCCACCGATCTCCATGTGAACTCCATCCATCCCTTTGTCCTTCCCTTCATCCATCCACCCAAATTGTCACCACCTGTCCATCCATCCCTCATCCATCCATCCCCCCCTCGCTCCTCCATCCCTCCCTCTCTCCTTGTCCATCCCCATGTGGTCTCCACCCTCCCTCTCCACTCACCAGGCCCAGGGGGGGCTGGGGGCAGCGATGGCCACGGCCGCATTGGCTCCTGGTACTCGCCCGGGCCTGGAGGGATGCGCTCATAGCGGGGGGGTCCCCGCCCCGCCCCCGTTGCGTTGTTGATGACAATGGTGTCACCCGGCACTGAGAGCTGCACCCGCAGCTCGTCCTCTGACGGCTGGCGCTGGGCCTGTGGGGTGGGACCCTCAGGTGGACCCAGGCGCCCAGTTCCTCCCAGTTGACCCCACCAACCTCCCAGAACTTGGGCTGTTGACCCAGGCATCCGTGTGCCCAGTTCCTCCCAGTTGACCCCATCAACCTCCCAGAGCTTGGGCTGTTGACTCAGGCGTCCAGGTGCCCAGTTCCTCCCAGTTGACCCCACCACCCTCCCAGAGCTTGGGCTATTGACCCAGGCATCCGCGTGCCCAGTTCCTCCCAGTTGATCCCACCACCCTCCCAGAGCTTGGGCTGTTGACCCAGGCATCCGCGTGCCCAGTTCCTCCCAGCTGACCCCCCACCACCCCACTCACCTTCCCCAGTATCTTCTTCCAGTACTGCCGCCAGAGGATGAGGATGATGATGCCCAATAGGAGCAAGATGATGGCCACCAGGCAGCCAATCAGGATGGAGGTGTGGCTGTGGTCGGCTTTGGCGATTGGCTGTCCCGGCTTGGGCTCCCCGGGGGCTGCCATGTGTGGGGGGGTGTTGGGCAGGGAGCCAGTGTGGCCCCGCCTGCTCAGATCCTGCCCCATTAAGCCCGGTCCAATTAAGCCCCGCCCCCATTCAGCCCCGCCTTACTTGGGGCAGTGAGGTTGGTAGCCACGTCCACGTGCCAGGGGTCCTCAGGGATGGCCATGACCCCCCCTGAGGGGTCGGGGGAGGCGGCCGGGGGCCACCCACTGGCACCCACCACCTCCTCCACCTCATCTGCAGGGAGAGAGCCTTAATGAGGCAGCTAACGAGGGCGGGGGCAGCGACCAGGACCTCCAAGCCATTGGCCAAGCTGCTCCAACAAACCACCTTCCCATTGGCCAATGGGCCGGCTAACCAGCTCCTGGGGTGGCTGACCCCCAACCAGGCGATCGCTTGGCCAGCTTTGACCTGATCCAACCAATGAGTCAGGCAACCAACCAGCGAACCAACCGGCCAACCAGCCTGGCCTTCAACTCACCGGCCAATCACAGGACAATTCAAACGTCTCCTCAGTCAATGAGCCAACAGGCAACCAGCCAACCCTCGGACTGGTTAACCCCCAGGGAACCAACTGACTATCCCGTCCTGCACCCAACCAAGCACCCCACCACCCAAGCAATGACCCCACCACCCAAGCAATGACCCCACCACCCACCCACCCACCCCATGACCCAACCAACCACCACCCCATGACCCAACCAACCACCCCATGATCCAAACAACCACCCCACCACCCAACCAATGACCTCTTCACCCATCCAACCACCCCACCACTCAACCAACCACCCCATGACCTAAACAACCACCCCATGATCTAACCAACCATCCCACCACCCAACCAATGACCTCTTCACCCACCCAACCAACCTTCCTATCACCCAACCAACCTTCCCATCACCCAACCAAACACCCCATCACCCACCCAACCACCCCTTCATCCAACCAATGACCCCATCACCCAACCAATGACCCCATCACCCACCCAACCACCCCATCATCCACCCAACCACTCCATCACCCAACTGTTGAACCCAAGAGCCAGTCTGTTGGGGGAGGATGCCAAGGCCCAGGCGGGTCTGGAGGCCACCTGGCACAGCAGGACTTACCTGAGAGGAAGGTGATCTCACTGAAGAGCATCCACTCCCCGGCGAAGAAGAAGTGACACTGGATGAAGCGGGCCTGGTGCCCACCCAGAGGCACGGTGACCGTGCGGGCACTGGGGTCCTTGACACCCCCGGCCAGGCTGTGGGTGGCCGGGGTGGGATCCCAGGCTGTGGCCAGGCTCCTCTTGAAGCGGCACTCCACCTCCTCGAAGATGGCCACCCCCCGCGTGTGCATGTTGTTGCAGTGAACCTGAGGGACGCTGAGTGTTGGCCACCATCCCATGATGCCCTGGGGCAGCTGACAGGGGTGGGGGGGCAGTGCTAAGCCAAAGGGTCTCCAATGGGAAGTCCTACACCCTAAGGTGGGGTTGACGTGGTGGCCTCTCATGGTCTCATGTCATGGTTGACAAATCCCACAATTCCCAGGGCAGACCCCTTGCCCAAATCCCCATGATGCCCTGGGGCACGCATTGCCCACCATCCCCCTACACGATGCTCTAGGTCCCGCCCCCCCAGCTATCCCAGCATGCCATGGGGCACCTGCATGGCGCGGAAGGCCCGGAGACCTTCAAACTCGAACTCCAGCTCCACATGGGGTTGGGGGCCGGGGGGGCGGCGCCATCCCACGTAGTCATAGCCTGGCCAAAGATGTCGCTCTCGGCTCCTCATGAAGTCATCCAGGCCCAGCACCCCGTCCGCCAGCTGGCCCAGCCCCCCAAACTGCAGCCTGGGGGGGTGGGTGGGGGACACCCAGACACCTGGGTCCCTCCATCCCATCCCACCTGGGAACCCCCCATGGGGCAGCCCTGGGGGGTCAAGGGGTTCCTGGACGCCTGGGTCCCTCCATCCCACCCCACCTGAGAACCCCCCCATGGGATCTAAAGCACAATTTGGGGTCAATCAGGGCTGTTTTGGGGGACCTCAGGGTCAACTGGGGCCAACTGGGACCAGTTGGGACAATGTGGGGACAGTCTGAGACTCTTTGGGGAGAGTGGGTGACAGCTTAGGGCTGTTTGGGACCCAGAGGTGACAATTTGGGGACAGTTTAGGGCTGTTTGGGGACAGTTAGGGGCAGCAGGGAACGATTTGGGGCTGGTTTGAGCCAGCAGTTGACCATCTGGGGACGCTTTGGGGACATTTGGGGACAGTGGCGGGTGGTTGGGGATGATCTGGGGACACTTGGGGACAGTTTGGAGATGTTTGGGATAGTTGGGCATGGCCAAGGGCAGACTGGGGACAGCTGGGGACCATTTGGGGACACTTGGGGATGACCAAAGCTGTCTGGGGACACTTGGGGACAGTTTGAGAACCAATGGTGACACCTGGGGACAGTCTGGAGCCACTTGGGGACAGTTTGGGGCCACTTGAGGATGGTTTGGAGCCATCTGGGGCCAATTTTGGAGGCTGGTTGGTGCAGGTGACCCTTGAGGACAGTTGGGGACAGCTGGGGACTCACGGGCCAACGCTGTATCCATCGTAGGTGGAGTCGTTGAGGACAACAGGTGCTGGGTCGAGGGCCATCACCTGTCCCCGTGGCGCCGTGTAGGACAGGAGCCCGGCTGGGGACAGGGGACACCATCACCATGAGGCCACCACCGGGGTTGGGTGGGGAACATGGGGATGGGGGGCCACCACCCTGGGACCACCCCTGGGGGCTGGATAGGAGGTGACACCAGGGGGTTGAGGGCGATGGGTTGGGATGGAGGTGACGTGGGGTGACATGGGGCGGCACAGAGTGACGCGGGGTGACGGGGGGTGACAGGGGGAGGTGACAAGGTGCCACTCACCATCCCAGGGGCAGCCGTAGAGCTCCAGGCGCAGGCAAACGCTCATGGCGCGGGGGGCCCGGGGGTAAATGCGCAGCGCCCGTGCCACGGGGGGTGGGGCCAGGTCCTTCAGCACCACCCCCTCGGGGTCCTCGTTGCCCCCAATCACCTGCGGCACCGGGATCTGCTGGCATCTCCGGGGACACGGATCCCGCCGCTGGGGACCTCCCCCAGGGGATCCCGGGGAATTCCTGGTCCCCCAGGAGCCCAGGGATCCCATTGCCCTCTGGGATCTCCCACGGATCCCGTTGTCCCCTGAGATCCCAGTCCCCTCCCAGGGATCCCCAGGAATTTCCCAAGGATCCCCAGGAATCTCCCAGGGATCCCCAGGGGTCCCACCACCACCCACGGATCCCAGTATCCCCAGCTATCCCTAGGGATCCCCTTAACCCCCAGGATCTCCCAAGGATCCCGTTGTCCCCTGAGATCCCAGTGCCTTCCCAGGGATCCCCAGGAATCCAAACAACCCCCCTGGATCCCAGTATCCCCAGCAATCCCTAGGGATCCCCATGAATCCCCTTAACCCCAGGATCTCCCAAGGATCCCATTGTCCTCTGAGATCCCTGTGCTCTGCCAGGGATCCCCAGGAATCTCCCAGGGATCCCCAGGGGTCCCACCACCCCCCACAGATCCCAGTGTCCCCAGGAATCCCCCAGGATCCCCCAATGTCCCCTCCCACATCCCAGTGCCCTCCCAGAGATCCCAGGGATCAGGACCACAACATCCCCTAGGTCCCTGGCCCCCTCAGCACCCCAAGGTCCCCAAGGTGTCCCCAAGGTCACCCATCACCTCAGCACCCCAAGGTCCCCAAGGTGTCCCCAAGGTCCCTGGTCATCTCAGCACCCCAAGGTCCCCAAGGTGTTCCCGAGATCCTTGGTCACCTCAGCACCCAAACATCCCCAAGGTCCCCAGTCACCTCAGCACCCAAACATCCCCAAGGTCCCCAAGGTCCTCGGTCACCTCAGCATCCCAAGGTCCCCGAGGTCCCCAAGGTCCCCGGTCACCTCAGTGCCCCACCGGTCGCGCCAGCGCAGCCAGCGGTGATGGTCCCGGCTGTAGCGCAGACGGTAGGCACGGGCAAACTCCCTGCCATGGCCACCGGCGTGACGTCCCTGTGTCCCCACCAGCGTCACCACATGCAGCCCACCCAGGTCCACCTCCAGGAACTCCTCCTCCTCGGGGAAGACGGGGCCCGCAGGACACCAGGCGCCATCTCCGTCGCTGCGACCCAGCCTGGGGACACGGGGACCTCCTGGGGACACCGGGGACACCTGGGGGGACCGGGTGCTGTCCCCATCGCTGTGGCCCAGGCTGGGGCCATGGGGGCACCTGGGGACACCCAGGGGACATGGGGACATCCTAGGGACACCCAGGGACATGGGGACAACCTGGGGACATGGGGACACCCAGGAGGATGGAGGGACCTAGGGAGACCCAGGGGACCCTGGGTAACACGGGACAGTACTGGGGGGTGATACTGGGCCATACTGGGCCATACTGGGACTCCTTGGGCACAGTGGGCAGTAGTGGATCTGGGGTGGGGACACCGTGGGGACACTGGCAGGGTCTGGGAGGTGACGCTGGATGAGGGGCAGGGGTGTACTGGGCCATACTGGTGTGTACTGGTGTGTACTGGTGTGTACTGGTGTGTACTGGTGCATACAGCGCTCACCGTCCATGGCGGGCGGCGGTGGAGTCGGACCAAGCGCTGGAGGCTGAGAGGCGGCTGTCGGGGATGGAGCCGTCCTCCATGCCCAGGGCGAAGCGGCACCTGCCTGGGGACACAGGGGATGTTGGGGACATGGGGGATGTTGGGGACACTGGGGACACTGGGGACATGGGGGATGTCAGGGACATGGGGGACACTGGGGACATGGGGGGACATTAGGGACATGAGGGACATCGGGGACATTGGGGACACTGGGGACATTGGGGACACAGGGTACTCAGGGGGACATTGGGGACATTGGGGACATGGAGGGGGGATGGACAGGGGTCATGCCACTCCTCCCGCCCCATAGGAGCCCCATAGACGCTACAGGGGACTCAGGGCCTCCCATAGCCCCTATGGATCCCATAGGGAACCCAGCGCCTGCCACGGCCCCTATGGACCCTGTAGGGGACCCAGCGCCTACTGCAGCCCCTATGGATCCCATAGGGGACCCAGCGCCTCCCATAGCCTCTACGGACCCCGCAGGGGACCCAGCGCCTCCCGCAGCCCCTATGGATCTCATAGGGGACCCAGGGCCTCCCATAGCCCTTATGGACCCTGTAGGGGACCCAGAGCCTCCCACAGCCCCTATGGAACTCATAGGGGACCCAGAACCTCCCACGGCCCCTGTGGACCCCTTAGGGCTCACCCAGGTCCAGGTGCCCCTCAAGGTCCCGCCCGGACGCCCGGGTCCCCGCGGCCAGCAGCAGGAGGGGGAGGGGCAGGGGCAGGACCCCCATGGTGGCCCTGGCCCCCCCGGTCACCACACCTGGGGACAGCGAGAGGAGACTGGGCCTCACTGGGAGGCACTGGGAGGACTGGGAGGGAGCTGGGAGGATGGGGAGGGGGACTGGGGGGGATTGGGATGGGGACTGGGAGGCACTGGGAGGAGTGGGATAGGGACTAGGGGTAACCGGGAGGGTTGTGATGGGGACTAGGAGGGAACTGGGAGCACAGGGTGGGCTGGGATAGGGACTGGGAGGGAGTTGGGAGGATGGGGAGGGGGACTGGGGGGACTGGGATGGGGACTGGGAGCACTGGGAGAATGGGGATGGGGACTGGGATGGAAATGGGAGGGGGACTGGAAGCACTGGAAGGACTGGGAGGGGGACTGGGGGGCACTGGGAGGGAACTGGGAGCATTGGGCGGACTGGGAGCACTGGGCGGACTGGGATGGGGACTGGGGGGCACTGTGAGGGCCCCATCCCCGCAGCTGCTCCCAGAATGCATCGCTGGAATGTGCCCCCCCCCAGCTGCTGCAGCCGGATGGGAAACAGCAGCTGGGGGGGAAGGGCTGGGACCCTGAGCCCCTCCCCCACCCCGGACCCCCAACTCGCCCCCCCCCAAGTACCCCCCAACTCCCCCCCCCAAACCAAGTGTTCCCCAAGTGCCCCCAACTCTGCCCCCCAAATCCCCCAATGCCCCCATGTCCCCAAATCCCCCCAGGTATCCCCCAAGTGCCCCCCAAATCCCCCCCATATCACCGTCCAATAGCTCCCCAAGTACCCCCAACTCCCCACCGTACCCCCAAATCCACCCAAGTGCCCCCAACAAACCCCAAATGCCCCCCAATACCCCCGAGTGCCCCAAATCCCCCTACACCCCCCAAGGGCCCCCCAAAATCCACCCCATCATCCCCCAATACCCCCCAAGTCACCCCCCCAACACCCCCCAAATCTGCCCCCCAGTACCCCCGGGTTCTTCCAAATACTCCCGGGTACCCCCAATCCCCCCAAGTGTCCCCAAAGTCCTCCCGAATCACCCCCCAACACCCCCCAAAATACCCCCCAATTCCTCCAAGTGCCCCCCAAATCCCCCCAAGGGCCCCCCACATTCCCCAAGATGCCCCCAATACCCCCAAATGCCCCCCAATTCCCCCAAGTGCCCCCCAAATCCTCCTCAAGTGCCCCCCAATACCCCCAAATGCCCCCAATTCCCCCAAGTACCCCCCAAATCCCCCCCAGCTCCCCCAAGTCACCCCTACACCCTCCAAATGCCCCCCAAATCCCCCCCAGGTGCCCCCAAATCCCCCCAGATCTGCCCCCCAAGCCCCCCCCCAGCCCCCTCCTCCCCAATCCCAGGACCCCCCAAATGCCCCCCCCTCCCAACCCACCGGGCTCCTCGCTTCCTCCTCCTCCTCTTCCTCGCCGCAGCCCCTCCCGGACTCCTGGGGCCCTCCCGGACTCCCGGGTCCTCCCTCTCCCCCTCCCCCTCCTCCTCCTCTCCCCCCCTCCCCCTGGCGGGGGGCGGGGGGGCAACCCGGACACCTGAGTCCCCCCCTTCGAGGCGGGTGGGGGGGCACCAGGGGGTTAGGGAGTCCGGACGCTTGGGTCCCCTATGGGGGAGGGGCGGAGGGGCAAGTGGGGGGAGGGGAAGCCCTTTGTTACCCTCCTGTATCTGGGGGATCCCCCCCCCAAAACGCCCTCCCAGAACAAGGGGGGGGGGGGCTGGAAACCTCCCCCCCCCCAACCGATACATCCCCCTTTTTGGGGGGGTAGCCTAGAAACGGCCTTTTTTGCACTCCCTTTTAAGGGACCCCCTCAACACCCCCTTTCTTGCCCCACCCCCACCCCCAAAACCCCTTTTTTGGGGGCTCTCCAAGCTGGGGGGTGGGTAGGGGTGCTTGAAAGTGCCTGCTGGGGGGGCCTCGACCCCCCCGGTTTTTTGGACCCCTCGGACCCCCTTCTTGGGGGGAACCCTTGAAATGCCCTTTTTGGGGCCCCCCAAATCCCTCTTTTTTGGAGGGGGCACCGAAAACCCCTTTATGCCCCCCCCCCAAACCCCATTCTTGAGGGTCCCTTCCTAAATCCCTTTAGACCCCCCCCGAAACCCCTTTTTGGGGGAGGCCCCCAAACTCACTTTTGGGGACCCCCAAGCCCCCCTTTTCCGGGGTGCCCCCCGACCTCCCTTTAGGCCCCCCCCGAACCCCCCTTTTTGCCTCCCTCATCCCTTTAGGGGCCCCCCGGATCCCCCTTTTTTGGGGTGCCCACCCCAACCCCCCTTTAGGGGCCCCCGGAAGGTCCCGGGGGGGGCACCCCAAGATGGGGGGGAGGGGCGGTGTCCGGTCCCTTCCCCCCCCGCGGGGTTGGGCAGTGACCGAATGTCTCAGGGTCTAAAAATATGGGGGGGGGGGGGGGTGTGTTCCCCTCCCCCCTCCGGAGGGGCCCCAACAGCTGGGGGGGAAGGGGGAGGGGAGCAGCTGTTGGGGGGGAACAGCTGTTGGGGGGGAGGGGCGGACCCAGGCATCCGTATGGCAGGGGGGGGGGGGGGGAGCGAATTCCAGCGTTAAGAGTCATCTCCCAACTGGGGTGGTGGTGGTGGTGCCCATTATTAGCCGTTATCTGCCCATTATTAGCAGCTATTCTCAGTTATTAGCATTATTTGCCCATTATTAGCCATTATTTCCCTGTAATTAGCCATTATTTGCCCATTATTAGCCGGGTTTCCCCTATTATAAGCCATTATCTGCCTATTATTAGCAGCTATTCCCCATTACTAGCCGTTATTTTCCAATTATTAGCAGCTATTTCCCATTATTAGCATCTATTTCTCCATTATTAGCAGCTATTCCCCGTTATTAGCCATTATTCGCCCATTATTAGCAGCTATTCCCCATTATTAGCCATTATCTGCCCATTATTAGAATCTACTTCTCCATTATTAGCCATTATTTGTCCATTATTAGCAACTAGTCCCCATTATTAGCCGCAATTTTCCCATTATTAGCAGCAATTTCCCATTATTAGTTGCTATTTCCCCGTTATTAGCAGCTATTTCCCCATTTTCCCCATTATTCCCCGCCATTAGCTGTTATTTTTAATTATCCGGCCTGAGTCTCCCCATTATTCGGGGCCATTCCCCCATTCCCCCCTTTATTAGCCATTATTTCCTCATTATTAGCCATTATTGCCCCATTATTAGGAGCTATTCCCCCATTTCCCCCCTTTATTTGGGATTATTCCGCATCATTAGCGATTATTTCCCCATTATTAGCGATTATTAGTGATTATTTCCCCATTATTAGCTATTATTTCCCCGTTATTAGCGCCGATTCTCCATTGTTAGGAATCTTCTTCCCCCGCCTCAGGCCCCGCCCCCTCCAGTCCCCGCCCCCTTCCCACCACCCCGTTCCCTCCCGCCAGGCCACGCCCCCTCCCGCCTCTTCCCGCCAATCGCCGCGGGCGCGCGCGCCCGGCAGCCAATCGGAGGCGGCGGCTGCGCGCAACACGGTCCCAGAAGGCCGCGCGGCGGCGGCCATGACGGGCGGCGGCGGGGGCAAGTGAGGGGCAGTCGGGGTGCAGGCTATAGGGGATCTATAGGGGTATATAGGGGCTATATAGGGGCCTGGGGGTGCATAGAGGTGCCTGGAGGGGGCACGGGGGGGTGCGGGCCTATAGGGGTGCCTATAGGGGTATGGGGGTGCCTGGATGGGCATATGGGGCGTATATAGGGGCATGGGGGGGCATAGGGGGTGCTCGGAGGGGGGTATATGGGGGGTGCCTGGATGGGTATGGGGGTGTCTGGAGGGGGGTGTATGGGACATATGGGGGGTGTAGGGGTGTCTGGAGGGGGGTGTAAGGGACATATGGGGGGTATATGGGGTGTCTGGAGGGGGGTGTAAGGGACATATGGGGGGTATAGGGGGTGTCTGGAAGGGAGTGTATGGGACACATGGGGGGTGTAGGGGTGTCTGGAGGGGGGTGTATGGGACATATGGGGGGTATAGGGGTGTCTGGAGGGGTAGATGGGATATATGGGAAGATATGGGGGGGTGTCTGGAGTGGGGTATATGGGATATATCGCAAGTGGGGGGGTATAGGGGGTGTCTGGAGGGGTATAAAAGGGTGTAAGGGACATATGGGGGCTATAGGGAGTGTCTGGATGGGTATAGGGGGTGTCTGGAGGGGGGTGTAGGGATATATGGGGAGTATAGGGGTGTCTGAAGGGTTACATGGTATATATGGCACGTATGGGGGGGTATATGGGATATATGGCACGTGGGGGGGACATAACAGGTGTCTGGAGGGGTATAAAGGGGTATATGGGACATATGGGGGATATAGGGGTGTCTGGAGGTGTGTCTAAGGGGATTTAGGGGTGCATGGTATGGGGTACATAGGGGCCTGGGGGCATAGGGGTGTGGAGGGCTGTGTGCGAGGGGTATAGGATTGCATCGGTGGGGTATAGGGGTGCTATAGGGGAGTTTGGGGCAGCGGGGGGCTCTCAGGGCTGCCTATAGGGTATCTATAGGGCCCCCTCCCTCCCCAGCGGGTGGCACTGCCCCGTGTGCCGCCCCGGGGCCGAGGGCAGAGCAATGGGGTCACCTACGGCCGGTGGCACCCCCTGGTGCCCCCCGGTATACGCCAACCCCTACAGCCCCTGTAGGGGCCGGGCCCTATAGGGACCCAGCCTGCCGGACCCCCTATAGATGGAGCCGATGGGGACCAAACCAGTTGGACCCCCATACGGACCTGATTCTGTAAGGACCAGGCAACCCCTGCCCCTTATGGACCTGACCCTGTAGGGACTCGAGTCCTTATCGCCTATAGACTGGAGCCTATAGGGAACAGCCCCTTTATGAAGGTGATCTTGTAGGAACGACATCATCCTATAGGGGTCAGCCCTGCCCCTATAGACCAGACCCTATAGGGACTGCCTTCTGTAGACCTCGCCCTGTAGGGATCAGCCCCACCCCTACATACCAGACCCTAGAGGGATCACCCCACCGATCCCCTATAGACCAGACTCTATAGGCACCGCCCCCTATAGCCCTCGCCCTATAGGCACTGCCCCTATTGCCCTTGCCCTATAGGCACTGCCCCTATAGATCTCACCTATAGGGTCCCTCACCTCTTTTGCTCCCTCTCCAGGTGCTGCCGGAAGCTCCCGGCCCCGTGCGGCGCTGGGACAGGTACTGGGATGGGGGGTGTGTTCCAGTTCACCCCTATAGGGGATTCCCCAGGGGCTCCTATAGGGTTGTGGTGGCTCTAAGGGGGGACGGGGCGGGGATCCCTCCCCCAAAGGCGTGGGCTGTCCCCTATGGCTGCCCACGTAAGAACCGGAGGCAGAGGATGGGGGGGGATGGTCCCCGTCGGGGGCAGCCAGGCATGGCTGCACCCAGGGGCCTCCTCCCTACAAAGTGGCGCCATTTTGGGGCTAAACCCCAGGGTTTGGGGCGCTGGGTGACACCAGGTGACACTGGATGACAGCCAGTGACGCCCAGCTCCTCCACAGGCAGGTGACGACGAGGGACAGCCCCGGGGGGTGACAATAAAGCAGTGACAAAGTGGCTCTGGGGTGGCTCCATTTCTCACCCGGGTGGGGACAAGGGGGCACCTGGGGACCTTCGGAGGGGATATCTTGGGGACAACAACTCAGGGAGGAGGAGGTGGCCCTGTGGCGGGGGGCTGGAGGGGGTCCTGCTGGTTGGGGGACAGCGTGGTGGCACCTCGGGGAGGTGGCACTGGCCAGGGCTCAGAGGACTGCGGGGAGGTGATGATGGAGGACACCAAGATCACCCCAGCAGGGATGTGGGGTGGTGTCCCTGGGGATGTTCCTGAGGGCTTGGGACCTTCGTGGGGACCTGGGACCTTCTTGGGGACCTGGGTCATCCATGTGGGTATTGGCAAGGTGGCCTTGGGGACACCCCAAGGACAATCTTGGGGACCTGGGCCACCCACATGGGGACATCTGAGGGCTTGGGACCTTCTTGGGGACCTGGGCCACCCACATGGATGTGGCCCAGGTGGCCTTGTGGACATCCCAAGAGTTTGGGACCTTCTTGGGGACTTGGGCCACCCATGTGGGAACATTCCCAAGGACCTGGGACCTTCTTGGGAACCTGGGCCACCCCAACAGGGACATGGCCTGGGTGGCCTTGGGGACACCTCGAGGGCTTGGAATCTTGGGGACCTGGGCCACCCTCCTGGCTATTGCCAAGGTGGCCTTGGGGACACCCCAAGGACCTTCTTAGGGACCTGGGCCACCTGCATGGGGATGTCCCCAAGGACCTGGGACCTTCTTGAGGACCTGGGCCACCCACATGGGGACGTCCCTGAGGGCTTGGGACCTTCTTGGGGACCTGGGCCACTTGCATGGGGATGTCCCCAAGGACCTGGGACCTTCTTGGTGACCTGGACCACCCACATGGGGACACCTCCAAGGACCTGGGACCTTCTTGAGGACCTGGGCCACCCTCATGGATGTGGCCCAGGTCGCCCTGGGGACATCACAAGGACCTTCTTGGGGACCTGGACCGCCCACATGGGGATGTCCCCAGGGACTTGGGAGCTTCCTGGGGCCCTGGGCCACCCCACAGGAGCATCCCCAAGGAGCCAGCGATTGTTAATTAAGGCCTGAGATCATTAATTAGGGCCTGGGATCACTCTTGAGGGTCCAGGGTTGCTAATGAGACCCTGAGCTCATTAATGAGGCCCCTGGGTCACTAACAAGGGTCTGGGGTTGCTAACGAGGCATCTGGGTCCCTAACGAGGGTCTGGGGTTGCTAATGAGGCACTGGGCTTGTTCATGAGGCCCCTGGGTTGCTAATGAGGGTCCAAGGTTGCTAATGAGGCCCTGGGCTCGTTAACAAAGTGTGTGTGGGGTCACTAATGAAGGCCGGGGGGCTGATGGCAGGTGAGGCTTGATAACCCTGGCAAATAAGGTCCATCAGCCCTGCTAATTAACCTGTATCAGCCCTGCTAATTAGGATCCATCAGCCCTGCTAATTAAGCCCTATTAGCTCTGCTAATTAATCTCCATCAGCCCTGCTAATGAAGCCCTATTAGCCCTGCTAATTAAGCTCTCTACCCCTTCACATAAAGCGCCATAACCCCACACTTAAGCGCCCAGACCCCTAATGAAGCCCTTAATTACCCCCCCAACCCCCACCCCATTAATGAGGCCCCACCCCCCGGGGTGGGGGAGGGGAAGGGCTGGTTTGGGGGCTCCCCCTCTCCCCTCCCCCCCCGCCCCGGGCGGATGTTTGTGCAGTGGTTCCCCCCCCCTCCCCAATGATTCACCCCCCAGGGGAGAGGGGCGGGGCAGCGCTGGGGCCATGGCCGAGGAGGCGGTGGTGTACGCGGAGCTGAGGGTCCCGGGGGGAAGGGCAGGGACCCCCGCCCCAGGTGGGGGGGGGGGGGGGAAGGAAGGGGGGGAGAGGGGGGAGGGAGGAGGAGGAGGAGGGAGGGAGAAGGAGGAGGAAGGATGGGAAGGGGCTGGAGGATGAGGAGGGAGGGAAGAGGGATGAAGGCTGGCGGGGGGGTGGGAGGATGAGGAGGGTGGGGGGGATGAAGGCTGGCGGGGGGAGAGGATGGGGGGGAGGTTGAGGATGGTGGGGGGGATGAAGGCTGGCGGGGGGGAGGGGGATAAGGATGGGGGGGAGGGGATGAAGGCCGGTGGGGTCACCCGCTCCAGCCTCTCCCTCCCCTCCCCCCAGGCCGCTGTCCCCGGTGGCGGCCGCTCCCCCCCCCCAGCCTGGCCCTGGCCGGGGGCCTGATCCTGGGGGCGACGCTGGGCGCCCTGGTGGCGCTGGGTGAGTGGGGGGCGCCTGTGGTGGGGGGATCTATAGGGGGGGTTCTATAGGAGGGACCCGATGGGGAGGGGTCTATGGGGGGCTCCTATTGGGGGGGGTTTCTATAGGGGGAGGTTCTATAGGGGGGAGTTCTATAGGGGAGGGCCTATGGGGAGGTTCTATAGGGGGGATCTATACAGGTGGGCTATGGGGGGAGGGTTCTATAGGGGGGGTTCTATGGAGAGGGTCCTATAGGGGATAGGTTTTTATAGGGGGGGTTCTATAGGGGGGTTCTAGGAGGGGGGAATTTATGGGGGGGTGTCTATAGGGGGGGTCCTATGGGAGGGGTTCTATAGGAGGGGTTCTGTGGGGAGGTTTCGGGGGGGATATGGTCTATGGGGGGGTTCTATATGTGAGTTCTAGGGGGGATCTATAGGGGAGGGTTCCATGGGGGGGGCCCTATGGAGGGGTTCTATGGGGAGGGTTTTATGGGGGGGGTTTATAGGGGAGGGTTCGGGGGGGGTTCTATAGGGGGGGCCCTATGGGGGGTCTATGGGGGAATGGACCCTATTGGGGCACAGCTCATATAGGGGGAAGCTTGTGGGTGCCCCCCCCCGCGGCCATTTGGGGCTGAATCACGGGGTTTTGCGGGTTCCTCGCCCCCGCTGAGCCGTTTGGCACCTGCTGCGGTGCCCATCCCCCCCCCGGGGGTGGGGGGCACCCAGGGGTGCCCAGGGGGGAGGGGTGGGTGCTAAAAAGGGAGGGGGGGAGGGGGGTGGAGGGGAAAGGGATGGGGAAATGGGGTGACGATGTCAAAAATGGGGGTGGTGACAAAAAATATGGGGTGATGATGTCAAAGAGAGGGCAATGACATCAAAAATGGGGTGAGGACAGAAAAATGAGGCGATGATGTAAAAAATGGGACGATGACGTCAAACATGGAGTTATGGACAAAAATTGGGGTGATCACACCAAAGACGGGGGGATGACACCAAAGACGGGGGATGGCACCAAAGACGGGGGGATGGCACCAAAGACGGGGTGATGACATCAAAGCCGGGGGGGGATGACATCAAAGCCGGGGGGGGTGACATCAAAGACTGGGTGATAACATCAAAGACGGGGGGGGATGACCTAAAAATGGGATGCTGACATCAAAGATGGGGTTGACAACCGATATTGGGGTGATGACATCATAGGTGGGCTGGGGGGGGTGAGGGATGGGGCGGTAGGGGATGGGTGGGGGGGTGCGCACGAGCTTTTTGGGTTGAATTGGCGAGTTTTTGGGGCGCAGGGAGTGGGCGAGCGCTGGGGACCTCGGCTCCGGCTGCAGCCGCCTGCAACGGGAGCGCGGCTGAGCTGGCGGCCGCCCTGCGCCGGGGGCTCTGCGAGGAGGAGGAGGAGGAGGGGGCAGGGCAGGGGGGGCCGAAGGCTCCCTGTGGGCTCTGCCCCCCCGGCTGGACGCCCCGCGCCGCCGCCTGCTACCGGTTATCGGCGACGGCCGCGACCTGGGACGCCGCTGCCCGTGACTGCGCCGCCCGCGCCGCTCGGCTCCTCGGCCCCCATGACTTCTCAGCGGCGGTGAGGGCCCTCCCGGGGTGCTGGGACCCCCAAACGGGGGGCTAGGACCCCCAAAAGCCCATCTGGGGGAGGCTGGGATCCCCAGAAACCCACCAGGGGGGCTGGGACCCCCAAAATCCCGCTGGGGGGGACTGGGACCCCCAAAAGCCCTTCTGGGCATGGGCTGGGACCCCCAAACAGGGGCTGGGACCCCCAGAAACCCACTGGGGGGCTGGGACCCCCAAAAGCACACCTTGGGGGAGGGGGACGACCCCCACACGGGGGGCTGGGACCCCCAAAATCCTGCCGGGGGGAGGATGGGACCCCAAATGGGAGGTGGGACCCACAAACGGGGGGCTGGGACCCCCAGAATCCTTCCCGGGGAGGGGGCTGGGACCCACAGATGAGGGGCTGGGATCCACAAATGTGGGCTGGGACCCCCAAATGGGGGGTGGGACCCCCAAATAGGGGCTGGGACCCCCAAAAGCCCTTCTGGGGGAAGGCTGGGACCCACAAACAGGGGCTGGGACCCCCAGAAACCCAGCGGGGGGGGCTGGGACCCCCAAAAACCCTCCGGGGGGAGGGGCTGGGACCCCCAAAAACCTGTCTGGGGAGGGTTGGGACCCCTAAAAACCCACCTAGGGGGGGCTGGGACCCCCAAACAGGGGGCTGGGACCCAAAAAAAACCTCCGGGGGGTGGGATTGGGGGGTCCCAGGCTGCAGCACCCCCAAAAAATGACCCGGTTTGAGGGTGATTTGGGGGAAATGGGGGCGTTCCCCGCAATAGCTGGGGGTGGAGGGGGTCCCTCCCCGGCCTGACCCCCCCCGCCCCCCCAGGGGTCCCTGGAGGGGGTGGCGGGAGCCCCCAACCCCCTCTGGGTGGGGCTGCGCTTCCGCCCCCGCGCCCGCGCCTGGGTCTGGCCTGACGGCGCCCAGGAGCCCCCCCCGTGAGTTGGGGTTCGGGGGGGGGGACGACCCCGGGGTTTGGGGGGGAGACCCGGGGTTTGGGGAACCCTGGGTTGGGGGGGAGCAGGGATTGGGGGAGGGCGGGGTTTTGGGGACACCCGGGGTTTGGGGGGACACACCCGAGGTTAGGGGAACCCTGGGTTGGGGGGGACCCCTGGGCTTTTGGGGGGAGCAGGGGTTTGGGGGGGGGGGCGGGGTTTGGGGGGGAGACCCGGGGTTTGGGGAACCCTGGGTTGGGGGGGAGTAGGGATTGGGGGAGGGCAGGGTTTTGGGGACACCCGGGGTTTGGAGGGGTGGGGACTCGAGGTTGGGGGAACCCTGGGTTGGGGGGGACCCCGGGGTTTTGGGTAGGAGCAGGGGTTTGGGAGGGGGCCCCGGGTTTGGGGGGGACCCCCGGGGGTTGGGGGGGAAATCTGAGGTTTGGGGGGGCCCTGGAGTTTTGGGACCCCAGGGAGGTAGGGGGGTGCAGGTTTTGGGGGTACCCAGGGTTTGGGGGGAATCTGGGGTTTGGGGGGGACCCCTGGGGTTTGGGGGGACCCCTCACCCTGCCCACCCATATTGGGGCCGTCCCCCTCCCCCCCCCATATGGGTGCCCCCCTCCCCCTCAGTCCCCCCCAGTTTTGGAGTTTCCCTCCCGAATTTCAGGGATTCCCCCCCAGATCTTGGGGCTCCCCCCCCCCAAGGTTTGGGGGGGTGTACCCCCTCCTCCCGCCCCCCCCGACGTCTCGGCGTGCCCCGCAGGGCTGGGCAGGGCGGGGGCCGGGATTGCGGGGTGCTGCGGCGGGGGCGCCGGGCGCTGGAGAGCTGCGGGGCCGAGCTGCGCTGGCTCTGCCGCCGCGACGCCCTCCTGCTGTAGCTCCTTTATTGGGGGGCACCCATGGCGGGGCGGGGGGGGGGCACCCATGGGGTCAGGCGGGCGGGCGGGCGCAGATCCAGTGCTTCTCGGAGGCGCAGCTCGCCGTCTGCACGTCCCCGTCCCCCAGGTAGGCGCAGTCGGCCCCGCCGCGCACGGCGAACCTGCGGCATCCGGCCTCTTCGGCCTCTTCTTCCTCCCCAGTCTCCTCTTCCTCCCCTTCCTCTCCAGTCTCCCCTTCCTCCCCAGCCTCCCCTGCTTCCTCTGCCTCCTTTTCCTCCCCGACCTCCTCTTCCTCCTCTTCCTCCCTGCCTCCTCTTCCTCCCAGCCTCCTCTGTTTCCCCAGCCTCCTTTTCCTCCCCTGCCTCCTCTACCTTTTCTTCCTCCCCGGCCTCTTCTGCCTCCTTTTCCTCCATCCCGCCTTCCTCCCATCACCTCCTCTTCCTCCTCTGACTCCCCAGCCTCCTCTTCCTCCATCCTGCCTTCCTCCCCAGCCTCCTCTGCCTCTTCTTCTTTCTCTGCCTCCTCTGCCTCCTCTTCCTCCATCCTGCCTTCCTCCTCTGCCTCTTCTTCCTCCCATGGCCTCCTCTGCCACCTCTTCCTCTTCTTCCTCCATCGCACCTCCCTCCCCAGCCTCATCTGCCTCTGTCCTTTCTTCATCCCATCGCCTCCTCTTCCACCTCCTCCTCATCCCACCTTCCTCCCATGGCCTCCTCTTCCTCCATCCTGCCTTACTCCCCCAGCCTCCTCTTCCTCCTCTGCCTCCATCCCTCCTCCCCCTCCTTCATCCCACCATCCCTACTTCCTCCCTCCCTCCTCCTCCCCCCATCCCTCCTCCTCCTCCCCAACCTCTCCCTTCCTCTCGTGCCCCTCCCTGTCCCCTGTACCCCACCCCGTGTCCCCCCATGCCCCCTGGTCCCCCATCCCCCCCCATGCCCCCCCGTCCCCCCCATGTCCCTCCGTCCCCCCTGTGTCCCCCTGTGTCCCCATCCCCCCCATGTCTCCCCTGTGACCCCCCGTGTCCCCCCCGTGTCTCCCCGTGTCCCCCATCCCCCCCATGTACCCCTCATGCCCCCCCATCCCTCACCAGGGCTGGGAGCGGGAGCCATTGGCCCAGCGCCACCGGTGCTGCGGGTCCCTCCGGAGCCCCACCCAGTGGTGGGGAAGCCCCATGTGGCGGGCCAGCAGCTTCTGGGGGGACACAGGGGGGCGTGGGGACACCCAGGGGTGTGGGGGGACCCCGGGGGGCTTGGGGACATCCAGGGGCATGGGGGGACCTGGGGGCGTCGGGGGACCTGGGGGCATGGGGACACCCAGGGGCGCAGGGACATGTGAGGGTGTGGGGACACCCAGGGGCATGGGCACATGTGAGGGTGTGGGGACACCTGGGGGGCTTGGGGACGCCTGGGGGACACCTGGGGGTGTGGGGGCACCTGGGGGTGTGGGGACACCCAGGGGCTTGGGGACACAGGGATGTGGGAACATGGGGACACAGGGACATGCGGGGACATGGTGGGACATGGGGGCACATAGGGACATGGGGACATGGGGCTTTGGGGGCATGGGGCACACTTGGGGATGTGGGGAGATGGGGACATTGGTGTGAGGACATGGGGACACCCAGAGACATGGGGACAATGGGGACATGGGGGACACCCGGAGACATGGAGACATTGGTGGTGGGGACATGGGGATACCTGGGGACACGGGGATGTGGGGACACTCAGGGGCATGGGGACATGGGGACATTGGTGGTGGGGATATGGGGACACCCTGGGACACGGGGACATGGGGACATTGGTGGGGGGACATGGGGACACCTGGGGACGTGGGGATGTGGGGACACCCTGGGACATGGGGACACCTGGGCCCATGGGGACACCCTGGGACATGGGGACACCCTGGGACATGGGGACATGGGTGGTGGGGACATGGGAGCCCAGGGACATGGGGACACCCGGGCCCATGGGGACACGCAGGGACATGACCACGCCCTCCCCCAACCCCCCTCCTTATAAATCCCCATGCTCCCACCCCAGGGGACCACCCCAGCCCCTCCCCTTCCCACCCCCCCCCCCGGGTGACTCTCCCAGCGTCCCCACGTAATTCATGCCCCCCCGCCCCCCCCCCCCCCCCCAGCACCCTTGGGTGCCCCACCTTCTCCTCTGGGCTGTCCAGGGGGGTGAGGGATGCCCCCAGTTCGCGGCAGCGCCCCAGCCCCCGGCTCCAGTTCCCTTCCTCCTCCGAGAAGAGGTAACAGCGCCCCCCAAAACCCAGCCAGCCCCGGGGGCAGCCGCAGCCCCCGCGCCCCCCCCCTGCACCACAACCCCCGCTCTGCACCCCGAAATGGGACAGGGCGGGGGGGGGGACAGCGCCCCCCACCCATAGACACCCACACACACCCCCCAGTGTCCCCAACCCATGGGATTCACCCCAACACCCCCATAATCCCCAAAATTCCCCTTTTCCCCCCCAAATCCCAGCCCAAGTTACCCATGGGATCCCCCACCCTGGGGGGGGGTTGGGGTGCCCGTTCCCTAGGGTGTCCCCCCCACCCCTTGTCCCCCCCCCGGTGTCCCCAACCCGTGGAATTCCCTTAATGTCCCTATAATCCCCCAAATTCCCTTTTTCTCCCCCAAATCCCCGCCCGCCTCACCCGTGGGGTTCCCACCGCCAGGGCCGCCCGGGGCTCCCTGTCACCCCCATGTCCCCTCCCCGTCCCCCCCGTGTCCCCTCCCCCCTCCATGTCCCTTCTCATCCCCCCCCTCCCCCATTTTTCCCCAATTCCGCCCCATTTTGGCCCAATTTCCCACCTGCCAGCACGGCGGCGGCGGCAACGGCAACGGCAACGAGCCCGGCAGCGGCGGTGGTGGCCACCAGGATCCGGCCTGCGGCGGGGACGAGCCACAGCGTCACCTCCCCCCCCCTCCCCACCTGCAATGGCCCCCCTGTCCCTTTTGAACCCTGCCACTCCTGCCACGAGTTCCAGCCCGGCCTCAGCCCCCCACATACCCAGCAGCCGGCGGCGTTGGCCTGGGCGCCCTCGCACCTCCGGCCCCTCCTGGCGTGTTCCCTCCATGCCCTGCGGGAAGGCTGTGCTTTTGGGGTCATTTCCCTCTTTTTCATCATTTCCCCCCCCCCCCCCCCCCCCATTTTGAGGTAAAAACTTGAGGAAAAGGAGCTGAAAAACCCGGAAAATGCAGGAAATGGGGGGGGTGAGGGGGGTGGGAAAAGGCTTGATCTTGGTGGGAAGGGGGGAATTTGGGGGGAAAAAAGGGGATTTGGGTAAAAAAGGGGTTTTTGGGGGGGACACTCCCCCCCGCCCCCCGGGGGCTTCATATGGAAAAAAAGGGATTTTTGCCCCCCCCAAAAAAGTGAAGTTTGCAAAACCGGGGAGGTTTTCACCCAAAAAAGGGGGGGGTGGGGGGGGGAGGGGATCTTTCCCCCAAAAAAGGGAAATTTTTGCAGAAATGGGGTTTTTGGGGGGCCAGAAAAGGGGGGGATCCTCTCCCCCATGTGGTATTTGCCTAAAAAAAAGAGGATTTGTCCCCAAAATGGGGGATTTCAGCCAAAAAATGGGGGGGCCCCAGCTCCAGCCCCTCCCTTGCACCGGGAGGCAGCGATTGTGTGTGTACCCCCCATGGGGCTTTTTTGAGGAGGGAAAAAGCCCCATTTAGCCCCAAATTCCCCCCCCCCAACCAAGGATGCCATGGCTGCCCCCCCTCCCCTCCCGAGTCACCCCCAAAACTCCAGGAACTCACCCCAAACCCGAGCCCGAAAAGAAGCGAACGCCGCGGCCGACGGCTTCGGCAACGGGGAAACCCCACCCCCCCCAGCACCCACAAACGCCACCCGTTTCCCCCCCCCCAAACCCCCCCCTTCCCCCCCCCGTCCCGTTTCGGGGACCTTCGCCGCGGAAATGGGACCCAAGCGCCCGGCTTCTTCCCCTCCCCCACCCCAATTTTCTTTTGGGGGGGGGTTCAGTGCCTTCTCCCATGAACCCAAGGGTTGGGGTCGCCTTGGCGTTGGCCATGGCCAACATACACCCCTCCCCCTCCGCACCCCCCCCAGCCCCCTCAGCCCCACTTTCGCGCCCCCCCCCCCAAAAAAAAAAAAAGAAATTCTTAATAAAAAGCAGCAAATTGCCTGAAACCGATCCAAATTTCCCCTTTTTTGCGGCAAAAGCACCCAATGATGCAAAGGGCGCCCAAGGTGTAGATGGGACCTGAGGTGGGGGGGGGAAGGGGGTAAATTGGGGCTGATTTGGGGAAGTTGTGGAGTTTAGGGCATTTTTTTTTTTGAGCGGGATCCGTGCCGGCCCTTTTTTGGGGGTAAAAAAAGGGGGGTTTTGGGGAAGGGGCTGTTGGTTGGCACCGTTTGAGACGACCCCCTCCCCCCCACACCCCCCCGCCCTGAGTGGTCTTGCGGAGCAGAGCCGTGCACAGCAAGATGCGGTTGAACCCAGCCCCCAAAAGTGGGGGGTTTTGCCCCAAATTGTGTGGGCCCTTCCTCCCACCCCCCCATGCAGCAGCAGGAGTCGGGAACGGGCAAAGGTGGGGGGGGAATGCGATGGGTTTGGGGGGGACACGATGGGTTTGGGGGGGGACACAATGAGGTTTGGGGGGGATGTGATGAGTTTAGGGGGGACACGATGAGTTTGGGGAGGACACGATGGGTTTTGGGGAGGACACGATGGGTTTTGGGGGGCATGTGATGAGATTGGGGGGAAACAATGAGTTTGGGGGGGACATGAGTTTTGGGGGTATGTGATGAGTTTGGGGGGACATGATGGTTTTTGGGGGGGACACGATGAGTTTGGGGGAGATGCGATGGGTTTTGGGAGAGATGATGAGTTTGGGGGCAAACTATGAGTTTGGGGGGGACACGATGAGTTTGGGGGGATACAATGAGTTTGGGGGGGGATGTGATGAGTTTGGGGGGGAGATGATGGGTTTGGGGGGGACAGGATGGGTTTGGGGCACACACAATGAGTTTTGGGGGGACATGATGAGTTTAGGGGGACACAATGAGTTTTGGGGGGGACACAATGAGTTTGGGGGGATACGATGGGCTTTGGGGGGCATGTGATGAGGTTGGGGGGAAACAATGAGTTTGTGAAGGATGTGATGAGTTTGGGGGGATGAGATGGTTTTTGGGGGGCACAAGATGAGTTTGGAGGGGACATGATGAGTTTGGGGGTGACATGATGAGTTTGGGGGGATATGATGGTTTTTGGGGGGACATGATGAGTTTGGAGGGGACACGATGGGTTTGGGGGGACACAATGGGTTTAGAGGGGACACAATGGGTTTGGGGGGGAGATGATGAGTTTGGGGGTACACGAGTTGGGGGGGACACGATGGGTTTTGGGGGGCACAATGAGTTTGGGGGGGAGATGATGAGTTTGGGGGGAAACTAAAAGTTTGGGGGGGACACGATGAGTTTGGGGGGGAGATGATGAGTTTGGGGGGAAAGAATAAGTTCGGGGAGACATAAGTTTGGGAGGGCATGTGATGAGTTTGGGGGGACATAATGAGTTTTGGGGGGGACATGAGTTGGGGGGACACGATGCATTTGGGGAGGAGATGATAAGTTTGGGAGCGGCACAATGAGTTTGGGGGGACATGATGAGTTTGGGGGGACACGATGGTTTTCGGGGGGGACACAATGAGGTTGGGGGGGAAATGATGAGTTGGGGGGGGACGTGATGGGTTTCGGGGTGAAATGATGAGTTTGGGGGGGGAATGTTGCGATATGGGGGGGTCTCTGAGCTGGGCCGTTGGGCTCAGTGATGAATTTTGGGGAGAAATGATGAGGTTTGGGGCAAAATATTGGAATTTGGGGGTCTCTGAGCTGAATCACTGGGTGAGGTGATGCGTTTTTGGGGCAAAAGGTCACAATTTGAGGGGCTATGACCTTGAATCGTTGAGCAAGGAGATGTGCTTTGGGGTGAAAATATGAATTTTGGGGCAAAATGTTGAAATCTGGGGGGCTCTGAGCATGAATTGTTGGGAGAAGTGAGGCATTTTGGGGTGAAATTATGATTTTGGGGGCAAAATGTCACAATTTGGAGCTCTCTGAGCTGGGTTGTTGGGTGCAGTGACATGTTTTAGGGTTGAAAATATGAATTTTGGGGCAAAACATCGCAATTTGGGTGGCTCTGAGCTGAATTGTTGGGTGTGGTGAAGCATTTTGGGGTGAAATGTTGCAATTTGGGAGTCTCTGAACTGGGCCATTGGGCTCGGTGATGAATTTTCGTGTGAAAAGATGAGTTTTGGGGCAAAATGTTGCAATTTGGGGAGCTATGAGCATGAATTGTTGGGCCAGGTGAGGCGTTTTGGAGTGAAATATCTCGATTTGGGGTAAGATGATGCATTTTGGGGTGAAATGGCGAGTTTTGGGGCAAAATATTGTGATTTGGGGGTCTCTGAGCTGGGTCGTTGGGCAAGGTGATGAGTTTTGGGTCAAAAACATGAGGTTTGGGGCAAAATGTTGCCATTTGAGGGTCTATGAGCTGGATTGTTGGGCTCGGTGATGAATTTTGGGGTGAAATGCTGCCTTTTAGGGCCAACCTCCCCCCTGCTTTCCTCGGGGGGAAGCAGCGCGGTGGCTGTGGCGGGGCCGGGAGGATGCTCGTGGCCGGGCCGCATCCTGCATCCCACGTCCCAGGGGACCCCGGGGCTGCCGGGAGGTGGGAAAAAAAAAATAAAATACCCCAACCCCCCACGGTTTTCCAGGAAATGGCACATTTTGGCCTCAAAAAGCTCTTCCGAAACCGGCCCCCGGCTGAGTTTTGAGGCTGGATTTGCTCATCGGGAGGGTGCTCCCGAGATGAGGGTGCGATCGTGGGGTTTTTTTTTTCTTTGGGGGGGGGGGATGTCACGAATCACTGGGCGGGAAAACCCATTGGGTTTTGGAATGAATTTGGGGGGATTTTCATGGTTTTCGGTGTCGTTGGGGTCGCGCCGGCCTCTGGGGAAAATCCGCCTCATTAAAGTGCCTGAAGATGCGAAAATAAACAGGGTTGGGGGGTGGGGGGGCCCCCCTTAAAAAGCAAAATCCGTTCAGAAATGGAAACGCAGCTGCTGCCCAGCACCCCCTCCCCTGCTCTGGGCACTTTTTGGGTTAAATGTTCCCCAAATCGGTCACAGGGAAGAGGGGAAAAGGTGGTTTGGGGTTTCCTCCGCGGCCTTTTTCGGATGAGCAGCTCTTCCCCACGGCATCCAACACCCCTAAAAAACGGGGGGGTTTCCCTAAAAATAAAGAGGTGCCCCAGGGATTTGGGGTGACCCTCGTCACTGGGCTGGGCCCCCCAGGTTTTCTCCAGGGATTTGGAATTCCCAGCGGCTTCAGCCAAGGCTCGGCCTGGTGCCGGAGGGGGGCGGGGGCCAGGAGGCGATGGGGATTTGCAAGGGTGCGAGGTGGATTCGTGAGGATGCTACCGGATCCCCACGGATCCGGCGTAGATTTGCAAGGATCTGGTGTGGATTTGCAAGGATCCAGCAGGGAATTGCAAGGATCCAGCATGGATTTGCAAGGATCCAAGGTGGATATGCAAAGATCCAGTGCAGATTTGCAAGGATGCGGTGTGGATTTGCAAGGATCCACCACGGGTTTGCAAGGATCCAGCAGGGATTTGCAAGAATGCAGGGGGGTTTTGCAAGGTTGCATGGCCAATTTGGATGGATGCAGTGCGGGTTTCCAGGGATCCAGTGTGGATTTGCAAGGATCTGGTGTGGATTTGCAAGGGTGCAACCTGCATTTGCGAGGCCACAGAGTGGAGTTGCAAGGAGACCACCTGGATTCGCAAGGGTGCAATGTGAATTTGCAGGGATCCAGCCCAAATTTGCAGGGATCCAGCCCAGATTTGCAAGGATCCAGCCCAGATTTGCAAGGATCCAGCTCAGGTTTGCAAGGACTGAGGACGGGTTTGCACAGGTCCAGCCCAGATTTGCCCAGATCCACTGCAGCTCTGCAAGGATCCGGTGCAGATTTGCACGGGTCCAGCTCAGATTTGCCATGATCCAGCCCAGATTTGCAAGGATGAAATGTGTATCTGCAGGGATCCAGCATGGATCTGCAAGGATCCCGCTTGGATTTGCAAGGACCGAGCACCGGTTTGCCAGGATCCAGCTCAGATTTACCCAGATCTGCTACAGCTCTGCAAGGATCCAGCATGGATTTGCATGAGTCCAGCCCAGATTTGCAAGGATGCAATGTGGATCTTTGTCCAACCTGGATCTGCAAGGATCCCACTCGGATTTACAAGAACCAAGCGCTGGTTTGCCAGGATCCAGCCCAGTTTTGCCTGGATCGCTGCAGCTCTGCAAGGATCCACTGCAGATTGTCAAGGATCCAGACCAGATTTCCAAGGATGCAATGTGGATCTGCAGGGATCCAGCTCAGATTTGCAAGGACCGAATGCCGGTTTGCCAGGATCCAGCCCAGTTTTGCCTGGATTGCTGCAGCTCTGCAAGGATCCAGTGCAGATTTGCAAGATGCAACGTGGATTTGCAAGGATCCAGTGCAGATCTGCAGGGATCCAGACAGGATTTGCAAGGATCCTGCTCGGATTTGCAAGGACTGAGCACTGGTTTGCCAGGATCCAGCCCAGATTGACTGTGCCTCTGCAAGGTTCTGCTGCAGATTGGCAAAATGCAATGTGAATCTGCAAGGATCCAGCCCAGATTTGCAAGGATCCAGTGCAGTTTTACAAGGATCCAGCCCAGATTTGCAAAATGCAATGTGGTTTTGCAGGGATCCAGTGCAGATTTGCAAGGATCCAACCCGGATTTGCAAAATGCAATGTGGATTTTCAGGGATCCAGTGCAGATTTGCAAGGATGCAATGTGGGTCTGCAAGGATCCAGCCCGGATCTGCAAGGACTGAGCACCATTTTGGCAGGATCCAGCCCGGATTTGCCCGGATCTGCTGCAGCTCAGCGAGGCCTCAAGGCCTCTTTTCAGGGATCCAGCCCAGCCCAGCTGGGATCCAGCAGAGCTTTGCACCCCAGCGGGGTCCTTTGGGGTGGGATGGGCGCTGGGGGGGGCCACCCCCTAGTCCCCCCCTCTCTGCTGCTGCCGGGGGGGGGGATCAGCCGATCTCCTCGCCATCAGCCCCCCATCAATTCGATGCAAAAACATTTCCGGAGTTTTTTCGGCATCCGATCACAGTTCAAAGTTTCCGGCGGGGGCGGCTGCAAACGGGGCTCCGGGGTGGAAAATCAGCGGCCGGAGGTGCCGGCCTGCAGCGCTTCCCGTCCCCTGCCGGGATCTGGGGGGGTCCCAGCATTTCTGCTGCCCCCCCACCCCAAAATGGGGCGATTTCCTCTTTTTTGCGGGTTATTCTTTTTATTTTCGGAGGGGGCCCAGCCACTGTGTGTGTGTGGGGGGAATCCCCCCCTGCACAACCCTCGTATGAGACAGCAGTGAAGACACAAAAGCCCCCCCACGTGTGTCGCAGCCGCGTCGGCATCCCACAGCCTCCCCCTGATTAATCAATATTAATTATTATTCATTAAAAATACATTAGGAAGCAGCTGGGCAGGGGCAGCTCCGAATCAACGGGGGGAGGGGGAAAAAAAGCCAAAATGCGGGAAATTTGGGAGCAAAAGTGCGTAATTTGGGGGGGGGTGAACCAGTGGAGAGGACGGATTTCCCCCCCCCCCCCAGTTAAGCCCCAAATTAGTGCCATTAATTACAAATGGGGGGGGGGGGTTGCCAGCTCCGCGAGTAGTTTTTGGGGTGAATTGGGGTGGATTTGGGATGGGGGGGGGGATGGGGGGGGCTCTGGGGGGGAATAGATGTCACCGGAGCCGTCGCGGGGGCGGGGGGGGGATGGTGGCCAGGAATAGCAAGGCCACGTGGCTGAGCCCATCCCCAAAGTGACCCTGGGGTGTCCTTGGGGACCTCGGGCTGGTCCCTGTGCCTGGGTCTTACTGGGGATACTGAGAGCACTGGGATTGGGTGGGGGGTGGGGTAACTGGGGAGCGGGGGTTCTCGTTACGCCAGGGCCTCGTTAGCGTGACCAGGTACCATGGGACAGAGCCAGGGGGGTGACACCACCCTGGACCCCAATGGTAATGGGGGGGACATGGGACAAGGGGGACAGAGGGGGACTGGGATGGGGGAGAGAGGGACTGGGAGGGACTGGGGTGGGTCTATGGGGGACTGGGATGGGTCTATGGGGGACTGGGAGGGACTGGGATGGGTCTATGGGGGATAGGAGGGACTTGGATGGGGGTATAGGGGGACTGGGAAGGACTGGGGGGGCCGTGGATGGGGGTATGAGGGGACTGGGGGGGACTTGGGGGGTATTGATGAACAAGGGGAACTGGGGGAGACAGGAGGGGACTGGGAAGGACTGGAGGGGACTGGGAGGGGTGGACTTGGGGGAACTGGGAGGGACTGGAGGGGAAAGAGATGGGGTTAAGGAGGGACTGGGGAGACTGGGATGGGAGAATGGGGGGACAGGGAGGGACTGGGGGGGACACAGGAGGGGACACTGGGGACACTGAGGGTGTCAGGGATGGGCTATGGGGGCACTGGGAGGGAACACTAGGGGCACTGGGACCCGGGCCGGGTCTCCCCGCCCCCCTCTGCCCCGGTCCCCCGTGTCCCCGGGTACAGGGGGAACCTCCCCAGGGCGGTCGGAGGCATCGCCACTGGAGCAGGGGCTCCATGCCCTGGTGGGCACTTTCTACCGGTACGCGGGGGCAGCGGAGGAGGGGCGGGAGCCCGGCCTGGACCCCCCCGCCTTTCAGCGCCTGCTGCGCCGCGAGCTGGGCCACCAGCTCCGGGTGAGTGGCCACCAGCTGGGCCACGGGCCCTGCCCGATGGGGGGGGGCAGGGGGGGGCAGGGGTCCCTCCATGTGTGTCCCCCCGAGTCCCCACTGGTTCCCCCGTGCCCCCCCGGGTCCCTAGGGGGTCCCTCCAAGCCCCCCCATGTCCCCATGGTGGCTCCCCCCCCATGTCCCTTCATGTCCTCATGGTGGCCCTCCACGTGTCCCCAAGGGGGCCCTCCATGTGTCCCTGTGTCCCCCAGTGTCCCCAGGGGTCATCCCCATGTGTCCTCAAGTTATCCATCCACGTGTCCCCAGGCGGTCCCTCCATGTCCCCATGGACACCCCTGTCCCCACGAGGTCCCCAGGGGTCCCTCCCCATGTCCCTGTGTCCCCAGGGGTCCCTCCATGTGTCCCCATGTCCCCAAGGCGTCCACCTGTGTGTCCCCCTGTGTCCCCAAGGGGTGTCCCCAGGGGTTCCCTCCATGTGTCCCTGTGTCCCTCCATGTCTCCAGGGGTCCCTCCATGTGTCCCCATGTGTCCCCCCCCATGTCCCCATGGCATCCCTTCGCATGTCCCCATGGACCCTCGTGTCCCCAGGGGTTCCACCGTATCCCCATGGGGTTCCTCCATGTGTCCCCCCATGTCCCCAAGGCATCCATCCACGTGTCCCCAGGGGGTCCCTCCATGCCCCCATGGACACGCCTGTCCCCAGGAGGTCCCCAGGGGTCCCCCCCCATGTCCCTGTGTCCCCAGGGTGTCCCTCCACGTGTCCACCCATGTCCCCAAGGGGTGTCCCCAGGTGTCCCTCCATGTGTCCCCATGTCCCCAAGGCATCCATCCACATGTCCCCAAGGGTCCCTCTGTGTGTCCCCATGGTATCCCCAGGGGGTCCCTCCCTGTGTCCCCCTATTTCCCCCCTCCACATGTCCCCAAGGCGTTCACCCACATGTCCCCAGGGGATCCCTCCACATCCCCATGGCATGTTTGTGTCCCCCCCCATGTCCCCTTGCCTGTCTGAGGGGCCCCCTCCACCAGCGGTGCCCCCCATGGTCCCTACCCCATCCCCATGTCCCCTCCTGTCCCTGCCCGGCCCCTGCCCGTGGCTCCACGCCCCCCCGCCCACGCGCTGCCTGCAGGATACGGGCCAGCCCCAGGCGGTGGCCGCCATCTTCGCATTGCTGGACGCCAACGGGGACCGGCGCATCTCCTTCGCTGAGTACTGGCAGCTGGTGGCCTGGCTCTGCCACGTCCTGCGGCACCGCCACTACGGGGCCCCGCCCGCCCCCCCGCCACCCCCCCTCTGCGGGGACCCCGACGGCCCCCACCCGGCCCACGAGGTGGCCACGCTCGCCCCGGCCCACGGGGACGGGGACAGGAACCAGTGACCCCTGGCCAGGCGGGGATGGGGACGGGGACGGGGATGGGGAAGTCCCCTGGGTGAGCGTCCCCTGGGCCCCCACCCGTGATGGGGACGGGGACGGTGGCATCCAGAGGGACTCAGGGGAAATGGCCTGAACCCCTTTGAATATGCAAATGTACCGGGACGGTGACGATGACGGTGATGATGATGACGGTGATGATGATGGTGTTGATGATGATGTTGATGATAATAAAGACCCCAAAAGGGCCCATTGAGGTGGGGAACGTGCAAGTGTGGGCGTCAGGGGGAGGTGACAATGGTGGGTGCTGCCCCATAGGGACCCCCCTGCCCCGTAAGACCCCCTGCGCCCCCAACG